>CALNHX010001902.1:0-200419 GCA_940337035.1 Agriotes lineatus | reverse complement strand
TCGACGAGCAGTTACGCCACTGATTTCCGACAGATCACGCATCCCACCTGCAGAATCTGCCCTACGCGAGTTAATAAATGCAGGCGCAATCCCACCGGGCAGCAATCAATTCCGCGAAATCAATAAAACTATCACACCGTGATTAGTGAGCCGTGATTACGGCGTACAAATTTCCCAAAACAAATTGCTACTGCTGATAGCAGACGTGTCAATTTATACTCTGGCCGGATGCATTTGGTGCTACGTAATCGCGCGCTCGCATTCCTCCCCATCGGTGGGAATTGGGATTCGGGAGAGAAGGCGCCGATGGGGGTTAATTTGAGGAACGGCCTGTGCATGCAAATTCACTGCTCAGTCAGAGGCAGCTAATCCCGGCTTTGGTTGTCGCTACTACACAGGTTGTCTGATTTATCAACTCCCTGACAGTTTTCACGTTAATTAGACCAGATTGCTCCGAATAACATGTAAATAGGACCATTGTATTTGGCTGGTTTCTCCCCAAATTAGATCGGCTTTAACTCGCTCGGAGCTGTTGCTTGAGGTTCCAGTCCCTCCGCGGGACGGTTACTTCCTAATAGGGGAGGATCCAACATTTCCAAAGGCATCTGTCTGTTACTTGTCTATTTTGGTCCGAAATGCAAATTAAACGTGATAATAGGAAAATTGGAGAATTGGACGTCATTTTATTAATAAAAAAATTATTACTTTTATCAAGAAGTTGATAATTGCACCTATTGAAGATGATACACATAACACTAAACATTCCACAAGCTCAACGAAACTGCAACATAGTATGATATGTAATCATCAAGCCCTAAAACCAAAGTTATGCGTTTGCGGGAGCAAACCTTGTAGAACTAATATTGTACTAAACAAGAAACCCATAAAGTAAGTATCGCACTTACAAATATCTGTAATATCGCATACCTGCATACAGCAAGGATGTCGAAGTTGAACCAAAGTGAAAAGATTTGTAGATCTCTACAAAACAAGGTATGGAAATATATGGAATTGGAGTTTTACAAGGTCGCTGCTCTCACCAATCTGCTGTGTGAAAATAAAGTTAGGGGACCAAGAATAAAGACTAACAATATGTTTACGATGAGATGGAAAGATAAATGAAGAATTAAGATAAAAACTACAAATAAAAGAGCCAATAAAATAATACGAAACTATTGAGAAGAAAGGAAAGAGCACTTATAAATAATGCCACCTATAGCAACTTCTGGGAAATATTTAAAATAACGTCCGAAAAGATGAAGAAAAGGGGGTGAACTATTAAAACTTTAGAACAAGTAGCTGCATGGTCTAATCAGTATTACAGAATTAAACGGTAGTGACGACACTACAATAAACAGGCAGCTGTTTTGCTTGCAGCGCTGATTATTATACCGCAATGACTATGTTTATAAGCTTTTGCTCCAGCTCACTGCAGTCGAGAAGGATAGGTTCACTAACGATAGAATTGTGGGTTTATGATATTTAAAAATAAAGGTTCAAAAGGAAGGGGCGCTATGTCTAATTGATTGTATTTAGCACAATCACAAATCCCTAAATTCCAAAATGGGGTGCAGTCAGCTATTCAGGAGGTGCGCTTAGCGATCCTTCACAGACAGGAACTTACCTTGGGCGTGTACACCCTCGGGGATACCTGCTAAGCCTTTCTGCAAATTGTCTTACAGCGAAGAGATTAACACAAGCAAACAACTGCGAAAATATTTAAACACGTAAGAAAAAGGCTACGAGACAATTCCCTAAGTAGTGACATCACGGCGTATACTGTCTAACTTCCAAATAATTATACACCTGCAAGCACCGGCTGAAATGTCTAACGACAATGGGCTCTAACTTAAATATTTAAAGAACAGGGACCTGACCTCTTAAGTCCACTTCCCGGTCATCTAACGCATTTTTTTTCAACGCACTGTTTTACATGCAATTAACAAATAAGTTCTACTTTTAGCAGCTTGCAGTGCTCTGAAACTTGATGATAGCGTTAGTGTCTGGAAAGCGTTTCCGCTAGCACTTAAACAGGAGGATGGGGTTAACTCTCTTAGAGAATGCCTTCACTTCGAGCTCGACACATGGTTGAGTGACGATATAGCACGTTTTCAGCATGCTGCGGATACAGCATACAAGCATAGTACCAAAATATACCTGGCTGATCGGATGTTGTTGCAACCCATATACGACGGGAAAAATATAATGCTCTGATATTTCAATTACGCAAGGAAACAACGTCAAGTCCGGTGCTTGCCGTAACTGAGATAATACCAGTAACAAGCGACAAGAACTCACTCGAGTATAAGACTAGTCCCGGGCACGACACGTCCGCTTATTTTTGAGCGCCCGCAAATTTCAGCCTTCTAACATGAACACGATGGGCCAGGTAGAGGGCCACCCAACGATGTGCTCGCTTAAGATGTTAGGCCCCGGAAGGAATGCGCAAGCACCGGATAGCAAGCCAACTGGTTTCACTGCCGCGCAAAACAAAGCGAACAGCAGCAAATTCCACCTCAAAGTGGCCGAGATTTAGCAACTCCACCACAAGTGGTCAATCAGAACGAAAACCAAGAAGTCAAACATTAGAAACAAGTATACCCAGCGGGTCCGTTACTCTCAAAATATAAACACAATAAAACCTAAATAAGTTGTCAAAATGCTTCTCAGCAGCTTTAAGTGTCCGATAAATGTACAAAATGATATAGAAGAACATGTTGAAGATTAAAAGACAAAATAACATCAATTAAACCACGATTAGAAGTCAAAGAAGTCATAAGGCCACTGATGATAATAGTATAATAATAGAACTGACGAGAGGAAACATTTGTTATAAATGTAATCATAGACCGAATAATTTCAAAAACGTGGACAAAAGCTATTGTTTCGTGTGTAAGATCATGTAATTCTACGTAAGACCTAGATGCGCATACCTTTAATACGTGATATCTACAGAATGTTGGAAGCTGTTTAAAAAACTAAATTATTGTGTAGAAAATATAATCGACAACTATTAATGTGGTTTCAAGTGAAATAGATAATGCACGATCAGATATTTATAAAGATAATAATTTTTGCTAAAAATTATGGGCATAAGACAACCCTGCATATGATATTTTATACATAGACCCATGAAATCACTGATACAGAAAATCTTTCTAGAACCATAACTAAATTAAAAATAAACTAGTTAGAAGTGGTTTACCAAACCACAAAATTCTAAAAGCCCTCATCACAGCTGAGTATCTTTCCCAGATACATTTTTTAGTTTCACCGTTCATCTGAAGATGGCAGCTTAGCTGATTAAATTCGTATCTAGTGAAAATATTGAGTTACTAGGGTTGCTAACATATTTTGGCTAACGTAAAAGCCATTTTAGAGATAGCCAAAACACACGGCAACTATCCACTAATAGCAGATTAAAGAAATAAAGAAGGACTATCGAAGACTAGAAAACTGCAAGGAAAATCATGTATGCACATGAAAAACAGAGGAGGAAGTATAATAAAGGATTAGTAAATTTAGTGAATATAAAGAACACGAACAGCACAGTTTTAAAAGAGAACAACTTTAAGTTACGGTGTTAAAAAATCAAAAGAAACAAGACTGTGGCTAATGGGTAAAAACGTATATGTAGCAGTAATATGAGTAAACGATGATAACCTAGATAAGTACCGCAGTATCTGGGTATTGTCAGCTTACAATTTATTTAAAGATGTTTAACAAGTTGACGATATTATAAAGCGACCTCTTACTCTGAGCCCTACACCTACTGAATCACTACTTTAAAATACTGCTATACTTCCTGGTTGGCCCCTTGCAGAGGGCTCCAACTAAACCGTGAAGGTGTCTCGTACTATTTCACTTGGTTCGCTACTTGTGAATCCAATTCAACCGCACTGTTTGCAGGTTGTACAGTGAGTCGCTTGATTCGCCGAGCTTGCTGAGTTGGGCGTGAATCCATCCTCTTGCAGGCCTCTAGCGTTGATTCACATACCGACCGGTTATTCCCCGAACTAAACTGCATTCGACGCATTCTTTCACGTAATCGCGGCGCATTACACTCTATAGTCATTGACTGCGTATACATCAATTATTACTCTATAGTGCTAAATTAAATGAATAAACACAAGTACACTTACTGTCAGGCTTTATTGCTAATTAGCATATAATGAAAAGATGTTAAATAAGTAAATACAGGTGGCACGAATTGACCCGTTTCAATATGTGATTACCATAAGTAGGTACTCATTTCCTCAGTTAGCGAACATCGAGTACGTCGACAAACTAACCTGTTCTATTGCTATGGAATCAATCGATAATTAGTCAATGGAGGCTAAGAACTTGTAAACTGATTACAATTAATGCAAATGCCGATACCTTAACGTCATTATACAAATCAAAGTATAGAAATACAAACAAAGTTAAACAAATTAACTGAGCTCTGCAGTTTAGTGGTTAGCACGCCTACTTGGCATTCGGGAGGTCGTGGGTTCGATTCCCGCAACTGTCTGCTCGGATTCAAATTTTTAGGTGGTTTTCCTGAGCCAACAGGGTACCTTCTCTGAGGCGAATGCAGGGGCAGTACTTCTCCACCTTTCCTGGCCTTTCTTCCAGTCTCCACCCTTTCTCTCGCCCATCGTATAATTCCCGTTCTTGGCTGAAGAGGGACGGAAGGTCCGTATAGCAGCCCACCCTCAGTTGGGGAATTGAAATTACAGCGATATCTTGCTATAAACTTCTGAATTTAACAATTCTAGAAATTCGGAAATGCTTCCTTTTAAAATTACTCTTCTGCTGTAGACAACAAATAGAATACTAATTACATGATTAAAAGTTCCCTTATTCTAAACTAAATGTTATATACTGTACATCAAACCTGTATTAAATCGTTTTGCTGCAGAGCTGAATTTTATCGGCTCTAGTACTAATTTCATTTATTTTAAATAACATATCAGACGTGTAATAATTAACTAAATTACTGAAATGTATTTTTTGTTCTATAGTACATGTCAAAGTGTGCTTGGTTCAACTCAAAACAGTAGATCAAGTAGCACTTTAACAGCAGAGTAGATAAAGTAATACCAGGGTAGATAAAGTGTAACAGCAAAAGTAGATACATTTTTAGTTTTTCTCAAGTTTTTCTTAATTTTTGCTTTAAAATCTGCTATAGAAAAAATAGAAATTTACACACAACGATAAAATTTACAGTAGTTATTTTTTGGAGGGCGATAATTAAATTTTATTGCTAGCGAATTAACACTGTCCGCTTGTCGATAAAATAGAAATAACTATTTCTGAATTGATTACGTTTGGATTGTTCTAATGATCAATTTGCTGCAAAATTAGTAATGATGCTACCTACACCACATTAGAGATATTAATGGTGGATAAGACTGCGAACCTACCTCGGAACAGGTGACCAGACGATTTTATTTTAAATAAAATTATTATTCCTACTAAATGTCTAGTTCAAGTAATTTAACGGCATTTAAATGAAATGTCCTTAAATACTACAATGGTAGATTGGTAGCCAAATAGAATTTTTTTCATAGCATTATTTTTGAACCTATATGTATAGTTAGTAAATAATTCAACAACCATTGTAGAAAATATCATGACCTGCCAATATATTAATGCTTTCATTTTAGATGCATTAAGTGGGGAAGCAGCGAAACGACGCTGCTAATTAGCACCAAGACAGAAATAAGCCTGTTGCTCTAATTTTCAAAATATCTGCCATGTGCCAGGGTCGGACTAAATACATCGCAGCAATTGGTAGTTCTTCACACACTGCTGTACTATTCTCTTTCTTTACTTAAATTTCGTATATGCTAGAGGGGTAATTATTAAAGGGGATCTTTTTATATTTAAAAATCGTCCTTAAATTTAAAATATTTCTGACGTCCTTCTACACAGGATGTTTTATAACATAGGGATACACTTCGCCAACTGATACCAAAAAAGTTGTTGTCGGTTACTTTTAGTCACAATATGTCAGTCGTTCTGTTGCAGATGCTCCCAGACTCACTATGAATTTTGGCAACATTTTTCACTTGGCCATTGTTGATTAAAGATGTCAACAACTATGTAATATCATTATATGGGCAGGAGTAATCAGGTATGTTGATCTTTCTGGAAGATTACAAGAGAATATTAACAATAGAACTGCTATGATATTGAGTATTGCCGTGTAGGTGCACGGGCACCAGGAACCCCCACACATATTTTTGTTCAAATTGTGTATTTATCTGGTCTATATACAAGATGTGTATAAATTGGTGTTCAAGCTTTACACAACATTGTACACAAATTGCTAGGAATTTCTTGTATAATTGATTCCGAAATCTAGCGATTTGTCGTGTAGGACCCATTTCTCGGACTTCAGGTTCCACATACTTATATCTACCTTGTACGTGTTATGAGGCAGCAGAGTATATTCTAGGCGTAAGAAAACCAAAACTAAGTGTTTATTTTAAAGTAAAGCGCCTTTTTAGTATTTTTTTAGTCTTTAAATCGTCCACGAAGGGTATCCCACATGTTATGAAACACGCCCGGAGCCTTAACAGCTATGGTGCAAACGTCTGGAAACAAATTGCAAGACAACGGAATAATTATTTTCAGCACTTGCCAAACCTTGTCCTTAATGGAGTTCCTTCGTCCTTTAATTCAAAGCTTGTCATGAACGCTCAAGGAGAGCAAACGCGGGATATCAACAACATCTTCCACACACAGTAACTTACTGGAGGAGCCCACAACATTTAGCGAAGCCGGTAATTAATCCGTGTCATGGAGGTGCCCATCAAGCTGAATCATGGGCGCAGTGAAGCGATGGACGTGCAGAATCCGCGAGATGAACGCGCACTGCACTTGTGTGCATATAAATATGCTCGGTGCACATACTTGTCTTGGCTTCAATTCAACAAAATAACATAATGTATCATGCGCGTTTTACTATTTCCTGTTTCTGGCTCGCTCTCTAAATAGCTGTTGCTCCCAAGGTAAACCGCATCGGACCCATTCGGACGGGGGCTTGGCAGCCCCCGGAGAAGTCGGTGAAAGATTGCACCGAGCATATGCACTCGTGATTTTTTTAATAGCCCGCATTCCTGCCTAACGAATCTTCCGACATCTGGGAGAATTTATTGATGGGTGCTGCGGCCAAACGAACCAATAAAAGCACGTTATGGCCTTTATTTGCGACTTTCATCTGAAACTGTGCGAATTTAATCTTGGAAGTGGCCTCCAGCGTGAGCGAACTTGGCAAAGAAAGCTTTGCAAACTCGTTCTGGGCATCGAGCTGTGGTACTAATACTATATTTTTATAATTAGGGCTCCAGGGGCTGCAGATTTTGTTTTTAATTGTTTTGACTAGATCGTTTATAAGCATTGGCTCCTCACCTACTATTCTCAGAAACCTCACCAACCACTATAGTGTAGTGCTGACTCCACATAATTTCCCTATACAGCTTTCGTAACAGCGATGTCTCAAAGCCGAAACCTCCCCAGAGAAGGGAGCTTCCAGTAGTGGAGATAGTTGCAGGAAGGCAACGACGATCAACCTACTTCTCTTCTTAGCTTTTCTCTGTAAAATGGCAAGCCTTTAGCTTTACTCGACACACAAACGCGACACAGCTTCCTTCTCGCTGTGAAAAGTCTACCACATAATCTTATCGCTGCTGGTCTTTGTATTTTGCAAATTCTAGGCCATACATGGTCACTCCAAGGTTTCTTCCTTTCATTGCCCTATTTTGTAACATATTGTACATTGAATTCTAGCTTCAGAGATTTTTATTGCCTAGCTTCCACCAATCTGTATAACAGAGTAATGCAACGATAATTTTCGGGGATTTTCTATAATTTTTGGAAACAGTTTATGTAATATAGGAGTGCTAGTCTTTTCCCACCATAATCTTTTCGGTGTCTAGTAGGGTTTTTTAATTTTGCTGACGCATCGGTTACGCCTTTTATTGACATTATTATTTCTCCATCCTTTTTATAGCTAGAAGTAGAAAGCAAGATGTTGTTATTTGCTGTTTCCTTATTTAAATTTTGGTAAAAATTTTCTTAATCCTAACAATGTCAGTGATTAACTCCAACGTCTTTTCCACAAAGTTAAGTTGTAACAGTGCCCTTTAGAGTAATTAAGTTAACCGAAATAAGAGAATAACGCACATTAAAAATAATAAACCATAAGCAAACATAACCCAAACGTATTTCTCAGAAATTACAAAATGGCTACCTTAAGAGAAATTAAATTGCTGATTGTTCGAAATAGGAAATTTTGGGAATATTTTTAAGCACAATAACATTTTTAGCGACCAAATTAGATATAAAAAGTTATCATAAGAAAACTTTCATTAAATTTAAATACAGGCCAAACACTACATTTTAAAATTTGAGTATTTTTCTATATCTGATAAGGTATGTGAGATCTCCTTTGACACTGTATTTGGGATGAAGACTAAAATAAAACTATGCATCATAAAATGTCCAGTTCATAATAAAAATATTATTACTGTGGTGTAGCACGGCTTCTGTTATCGTACAACTCGCCGCAGCCGAATCGCCTCTGCCGAATCGCCACAGACTCAGCTCACTGCGGACTGACTCGCCGCGGACCAACTCGCCGCGAAGGTAAATAAAATGTGCAGTTTGAACACTTAAATAAAATAACAGCGTCGACAGTAAATTTATTATTCATAATAGGATATCGACTCATCCTCCCTATTTTTTTATTAGTCAAAATATAAAAGCGAAAATTGCGTACGTCGTTATACACGCAAATCCGTATTATTTGCTATTAATTTCAACCCTTTGCACTTCCAGTTTCGTAATTGCAGGATTATAATATTGTTATTTGCTATGCAACGAAGGCAGTTTATATGAATTGATAGCACGTAAAACGGATTACTATAACTATGCTTTGAAGATGGTATAAAAATATTTCTAATAATAGAAACTTTTATAAAAAAAGTCAATCAGATATGAAGATGTTCATAAAACGAATTTTTAGAATTATAATATATCTTCGGCGAGTCGGACCGCGGCGAGTCGGACAATGGCGAGTCGGGCCGCGGCGAGTCGGCCGCGATGAGTTGGACTGCGGCGAGTGGTACTGTGGCGAGTTGGACTTCGTGGCGAGTTGGCCGAGGCGATTCCCCGGCGGCTAATCGGCGGCAGTGGGGTGTAGAAACGTTTCTTATTTTTTATATTCTTGTTTCCCACAATAACGAATTTAGAACACCTAGCATTTTTCTACTATTTGTATTGTTTGCAGCCTGTCCTTATCAATAATTGCTTCTAAAAATGTTGATATCTCAGCTTGTTTCGTGCAAAGTTTAAACAAGTTTACAAATCACATCAAATTCACTTTGGAATGCCATTTTGCGATATAGGCAACCAGAAAAAGCCAAATTACTAATATTCCTCTACCAGTTTCATGTGATGATATTTTTTCACCAGAGTTAGACAAATTGAAGCACGCTATAAAATTTTGGAGAAACATTTTGTGATCTAACTATACCTTTGGTGGTAATTCGGTAACCGTTTGTGGTGTGGCTGCACTAAACGCATAAGAATGTATTTCTGACTGCAAAGGGGTTGATATGTGAAATGTTTTAATTGCATTGAGAGATCACGTGCTGTTGCTTGCGCTAGATAACCATTGTTCCTCGTGGCTAATGTAGCACTCACCGAGTATCTTTAAACACGCCCCTTCTAGGGAGTGGCATCTTATTACCCCTTTCAACTACGGCTGATGAAATAAAAAATAAGAATTTGCGATATGTGTTCAAATTTCTTATATTGCATAATGTTTAATAACTTAAAGTATCATAGTACTTCTTTGGAATTAATTAAAATAAATGTGATTATCAGTATATTGTTAATATCGTTTGAAAATTGAATGCCGGATTGTATTTGGGGCGCACAGAAAATAAGAAGGGGTTTATAGTTTTCATTTGGTTGAGCCGATGACGCTAAAATCAGTTCGAGGCAAGATAGTTCAGTTTGAGTGGTTGATCAGTAATTATCACGTTCGTGTCGTGCCAATTGGAGCGCGACGTTCGTATTTGAGGTTGATTAGAGATAGTCAAGCAAGGAATTTTTGTGATGTAATGTGAGCGTATCAGTCCGTAAGTGTAGCTATCTGGTACAGCCTTACCATGCCGCTTTGACAAGTTAATGGCGATGCAGGATACTAAGTACTAGGTTTGAAATTGCGAATTATTATCGAAGTAGTGCCGAAAGTACATATAGATCTCTCATCTGATATATTTCAACGACGTTTTGCTTCGTAGCAATCCCCGCATATCAAGGCATCGCATCCAAATATTGTTTGCCGTTGTCCATTCTTCTAATGAAGCTCTAACAAAATCTTCACCTGCATTGCAGGTAGGACAACGCAAATTTCGCCGTCGACAACCTCGAACCAGGAGCCTGCTGTATTTGGAGAGCCAACTTTAATCACGTAACTGTGGCTGCGGAGAGAAATTCGGGTACGTTCGGCCAAGATTTTATGCAAGGCTTGGGATGTGTGACTTTCTTTGGTTTTCGTATTTTGCCTCATTTTTTGTTTATTATCAAATATTGTATGTGATGTGTGCAGGTGATAATGTGCTGGAATAACTCAAAGCTGTTGTACTGGAAGCATACATTTCCGCCAAAGTTTTGTATGTACTTGCCGTCGTGAAAAACTTTTTGAGAACAACCCCGTTCGTAGTGCAGTAACGCCTTCAGCGCTCTGGTGCAATCAGTATGGTTTCCCATGTAATTTTTTTTGCAAGCAAGCCCGTCTGCTAGCTTTGCTGATAACGTGCAACTAGAATTCTTAGAATTTGTTTTGGAAACTGTTATAGCTGTTGAAAAGTGTAATATTGTGACTGCAATTTAAATAGTTTTTTGAAATTTTCCGTAGTGATTTCATTTGTAAAGTGCAGTTTTTGGGGGTTTGCAGCCAAGTGAGTATTTCCAAAATTCCAAAAGTAGGTAAGATTCAAATCTCGGAGATGAGCATCGCATACATTTAATTCACAGGTGTGGTTGTCCAAGACCGTCTAACAGTTTTCAGGCCAATAATCTGGCTTTTGCAACTATATGTTATAAGATTATATAATCTAACACCTATAACATAATTGTACGACAGTTGATGTGCATTGTCGCCAGACCGAATAGAATATAACAATGGGCATCTAATATCTATAATTATTTTCGACCTCGACCATTTACAATTTTTGTAGCAACCTTTTAATCGCGACCATCCCAAAGTTATATGAAAGCTCTCATGAAATTACAAAACATTTGTGAACACAGCAATCACTTTGGCGTTAAAAAAAATCAGAACATTAATAAAGTTGAGTATGTTTCATCTTGTATTACTTTTAATTTTAAGGCAAGTGCATTATGGTTAATTTCCTGTTTCTTTCAAACCAGGACAATCCGCAAAGCTTTAAATACTTATGAAACTGTTCAAACTAAAGCGTTCAACAACTAAATTTGTAAATGAACAATATGGAAAAAGTTTATAAAATTGCGTTTTCTCCACATATCGAGGATTTAATGTAAGTAACTGGAATTAGTATTCAATGGAGGCGTATGGTTAACAAAGGTTACTGATTGATCAACGTTAATTACTACGTTGCCTAGCAGATTGTTGTAGCTATTCCCATAACGACTTGCTAATTGATTAACTAATAAGACCACAATTTCAATAACGCATTAATCATACATAACAAGTTGCTACATGTGGCAATCAATAATAATGGGGAAGCAATTAATTTTAAACAAATGATTTTGGCACGTATTTAACCAACATACAGGGTGTTCCCTAAGTGTGTGTAGAAAATTGTCTGGTTTGTTCCTTGGCTTATTCTAAGATGGAAAGCTTCGATCAACATGGGACCGCAAGTTCTTCGTTTTCGAAATACAGGTTGATTTTGAAAATGCAAATTTTATTAACGATTAGAAATACTACGTACAAATTTGGTGTGTGTACATCCAGCTCCAGTAGCATTTCTTTGTGTCGGTAACCCATTTTTCAGTTTACCTGTGGTGTGCGTATGAGTCCCCTTTGCACGATTGAATAAGAAAAGGAGACGCAATGTGGACGCCAATGGTTTTTTTGATGACTTTCTTGAAGTTCTTCATTAAAATTACAAAAAAATTTCTCTTAATTTTTTTAAAATGGGCAGTTTTTTTGTATAAATTAGAAAAATTAAACAAGGTACTGCCAAATGTCTTTATTTAGCTGTTGGAAAATACCACCTTCCAACATGCACGCCTCAGCTTTTAGTCTCATTGAATTACATAAACGCTCACATGCACCTGGCAGCAGAAACGAAAAATATGGCTATATTTTAATTTTCTTACATCTGTTTGGGCAATAATTAACTGTTCATCACTTGGGTTATTGTCTGGCGTAGTAATACTGAAACCTAATTGCACCATTACAGTTTTGTAGGTATAGGACAAGGGAATTATTATAAAAATATTGGTCCTTTATTATATGTTTTGCAAAAGTTTTTAGATTTTAGTTACATTATTTACTCATTCAAAATTATTTTTTCCAATCTTATATAAAACTTTAAAAAGTTCAGGGCAAGCTATTCGGTTTCTGTTAGCGAGTTAAGTAATTTCACACTTCTAACACGGAACACGCATGTTGATGCCTTGTGTGAAAAACGCCAAAAATGTTTAGCAACAGCACACAAGCACGCACAAGCGGTTGAGTTAAATTACCGAGACAAAGACGCAGACCCTAAAGATGCGTATCGCCATGAACACTTTAAATATTTGGGTAAGTTTACGAGAGCTCCTAAATGGAAGTTCTTATTACTGGTCGCAATTAGTCACTCCCAAATTAAAGCAACTGAAACCTTATTAAAACAGTCCATTAAGAAGCATTAAAACCTAATTATTTATTTATAAGTTGCCTATATTATGGCAGCCTATCCTATTGTTTGATGTATGAATAGCGCTGGACGCGCAACTTTGGAGCGTTTAAATTTTAATTTATGAAAATGAGCCCCTAAAATATATCTAGATATATATGCATATATGCGGTTACGTTTTACGGTGCAACTAATTATTATTTTGTTTATGAATGTTAGACACGATAGGCCCGCCATTTTGCAAGGACTTTCTTTATAAAATAAAACTATTATACTAGGAATAGTGATTGTAATCAAGACTAATTGTTTTATATATTTATGACTACAGTTCAGATTTTAATGGTTTGAAAAATGAGAAATATTTATTTTTGACGTGGTAAAAATATGGTTGCTTGCTTGACATTTTAGGAATTGCACAACCTGATTTATTTGTTTAAGATTCCGAGTCTTATTTACAAGATATTGAAATACTTACAGAAACAACGTATTATGTATGATCTAGGTGTAAAAAATAAAAAGGCTCCCATAGTAAGGAATAATATTTTTTTGCCAATACATTTACTCCGAAGCAAAGAAAGTGTTGTTGAATTTCCCTTTCGAAACGACAAACCTCGTGAAAATGAAGATCGGAATTTCTCAGTTTAAATTTCGAAACGTTGCAGTAACCACTAACATGTTTTAAACCAAATAGAGTTGTAATAGAAAGAATTATGCAAGGAGTCGGCTCTGCACTATGAGAGTTGTTCAACACATTAACGCTACTAATAGACATTAATTTGAAGATTGTTTCAGAAAACTATATTGCTTTTAACAGGATGTCGCAAGGCTACAACTGTAGTAAACAGTTTTTAACCAAAAACAATTTTTAAAACACAACTGCAACATTTGGATATATTAAGAGCAATAATTTTACAAGTGTGAAATCTACATATAAGTAAAAGTGCACTGGAACTAATTTTTTAAAGCGTACAAGACGTAGTGTGACAAGGTTTTGTAATTTCAATACATTTTTAATAAATCTAACTACAAAATTGCATTTACGGTATTGTGACGAAGCACAGCAAACCTTTCAATATGCGCCCCGTTGCTACAGATGTGCGCATTATCAGTGGGTTTCCAAGTGGAAACGCGACGCGAATGCAGCGTATTATCTAAAAACGTCAAGATCTACATTATTTTCCCATAAGTGCATCTCGCCTATGCAATTTCAAATAGGACCCAGCCACTTGAAATACGCTGTTCAGAACAATGCACAGGCAAACCTAACTACGTGGATTCCAAGATGATTCAGCGGGCGTTTAACACTTTCCGGCTAACAAAGACATCAGGCAATAAATCCTGCTTGATGGCGCTATCACTAAGGCGCAATCTGAACCAAGGTGTTAGACTCGGCCTGCATTCCAAAGTGGCCATCTGCCGGTTAAGGAGTCCCTAAAGGATTGACGTAACTTGCCAGGAAGCAAGCAATAACCCGAATGCCGAAGCTCGAACTTGCCACTTGGGTCATTGTAAGTCCGAATAGTACGAGGCATTTCTTAAGCTACAAGTAACACAACCTACAGTGAAACCACCTTCACTATTTTCAATTAAATTTATATTTCAAATTTCTTGCAATTTTAAAAGAAATTTTTTATAAGGTCAACAGTCAAGAGAAATATATTTAATATTTCAAGCATATTTATTAAATTATTATTCCTACAACCTCTCTCAAACTCTCTGACATTACATGCAGACGTATTAAATAAAGATACATATACTGAATTTAAAACGATTGCAAAAATAAGAAAACAGCTACATAAGCAGCAATTAATGTGGTGTGTTCGATTTTTAATTTAATAATAAAATATTTAAAAAGTATTGGTAGTAAAACTGAATTTAACAGTTTACATTTTAGAGGTGGTTTTATCACAACTAGCACATTATGAAATTGGATATGATCGCTATTTTATTTTTGGCCGGTTTTTTATGTTTGACTTAGAAATGTCAAGACTTCCAGAGGCATAATTGTATTCGAGATTCTAGAACGATACTTTCTTCAGAAACTGTTGCCGAAACGCCCGAACAACTCTCGCTTTCACAACTAGAAGGACCAACTATTTTTAATTCAAATTTAATGATTTTAGTACTTACTTTGCTTTTATAAAATTTGGTTCAGAAACACGGGCAGAGTCAAATAAACCATTATCGACACAAACCTTTCAAATATTTGTAATCTAATAATGCATATATTGAAGTAGTCCCGAGTGGTGTAGCTTGAACAAGCGTCCACGTTCGATCAGCAGAGTTAAGCAACGCTGTCTCTGGTCAGAACTTGGATGGGAGTTCCACGGCTGCATCTCTCGGCGCCTCGTGGTACGGCTATCACGGAAAAAAGTTGGTCCCGGCGGTCATACAACATCATGGCAGTCGTTAGTGGGGTTGGAAGTCCTCATAACTGCACAGCGACGCCTGTCATTGGCCTAACGGCTGTTGGCTGAGTGCAAACTAAATAAATAAATAAAAATAAATAAATAAAGTTAAACCAGTGTGCGTGCAGTTAAGAAATCACGGTAACGTCAAAGTTGATTAATGTACGTCGCGCTAAGCAAGCTTTATAAAAACGAACTTTCCTAAAACGTCGGACTGCAGTTCTCCAAACAGCAGGCATTCCATATCAGCACAGCTTGTGGATCGTATCAACAAAGGCACTGCAAGGATACCCTTTGCGTCATGCAAAAGGACCAATTGCAGGAGCAATAAACGGACGAGCATTCGACTCGACTAACAATGGGACAGGCGAAAGTGAGAGCAAACCCTTGTGAGACAGTCCGCGCCCAGCGAACAGTACACCATAATTCTTTCTCTTGCATAAGCGATCTGTATATAAGCGTGGATACTCTGGGATTCAGACATTTCGTATTCGATCGCCTAGAGTTTCTCTGACCTAAACGAGAGCACGAGCCAGATTGCTTACCATCTAATAGCCAAATTAGATTCCCGCATTCGTTTCTACTAATTTGCTATTCGCATTTGTATTTTAAACATATTGACGTATATGTATGTAATTTGTGTTTTAATGTAAATAAAAGGATTGTTATTGTTTTCTACAATTGGTTATATCATAACAGTTCCTAAAATGCAAACCACTTTATACTGATAAACTATTGAATTAGGATAAAAAATTTAGAATTATTCAATTTCTTATTAGAAAAAAATTCTCACTGGAAATTTCCAGTTGATTTAAAACCCTTAATTATGGTTTTTTAAGCCTTTACAATGTTCGAAACCTCAATTACCTCACCTTCGAGTAAGTACATCATTTCAGAGTCAAATTTCATATTTTGAAACTTTATTCTTAGTATTAACGTAGAATGCAACAGTATGGGCAACATTTTTATAAATAAAAAGCTAGATCGTCCATGAAATGTTAATTAGTTTTTTTAATAAATAACGGTTTTTTTATTATGTAAGGGCAAAATATAAAAAGAATCTTCTCAATAACCAAAACGTTTAATATAAATTAAAATGTGAATGGCAGTCTCCAATTTGTAACAAAGGTAGATTTTTAGCCGAAGTGGAACTTTTTGAGATACGAGCAATTAGAAATCTCTTAGACACTGCAGAGATTGGAAAACTAGTAAAAGGTGTATCTGACTTGATTTTGAAGATTTCTAGAAGGAATTTAAAAAATCTGATGGCTGCTGTTCATCGCATAGTTTTAATTGAAAAATTCTCGGTCGAATTTATCGCCTCTTCTATAACACGCATCGATATTTTTTATGGAGGATAGACGGCGGTGGATCGGCCAAAGGCAGGATTGCGTTGGAAATGTAAAGTTAAATGATGTAATAATTAATGCCTAGTTAAAGCTGCATTTGCGCGAATCGTGAATATCGGGAATTTTTGAGGCCGCAATAAAAACGTCGAAATTGATAACCGCGCGGAGCAAACGTATTATTTAAGAAACAATTTAAATGCAAAGCTTGTCGTGGGACATAATTAATGGCAGGTTTTAATGGCCAATTCCGTGTTTACCGCGGCCAATTAATTGCGTTCATGCCCATATAAAAACATTTCATAATAGCGACGAGCAGCCACAACTTATTGGTGATTTACGCCGCCGTAACCGCCAATTTCTGGACGTTAGCGTAACGTACCTGTTGATACCGTAAATTCTTAGGGCTGATTTATCAGAGGCTGCGACATTCTTGCGGCCGTAATTAAATTTGCGATGCAGCGAATCCTTTGTCATAAATTGCGGCGGCGACATAGGAATGTTTTTATGATTCACGGCGAAACCGCAAACGACACGTTCTGAACAAAATGGAAGCATGAGCTGCAACTGCGTTGTAAAAGAGTAAATCATCGACTTCCTGTGTTACGTCAAAATATGGAAATCCGAGGGTTGGGTCGCAACGCAAAACAATGACTAAGTGCACTAACCAGTTGTGCTTCTGCAATAGCAACCGCATAAAATAAACATGGCCAAGCGTTCCTTAACCTCGGCCCCAGGAAAGCGGAATGTATAATTCTGTCAATCCCGACTACATCCGATACTTCATATAAAGCGACTTATCGGGACAAATTTGCGGAATTTAATTTCTTGGGCGTTCGGCTTCTTCTGGAGATTCTCCAGGATTACCGTAATATGTGGTTACCACGAGCGGATCGGTTTTGGGAATTGGGAATTTGTTTGCGAAAACACATACGTCTGTATACATTTCTGTAATTTTTTTGGTTCCACAAGAGTTTTTTTATAGTTCGTTTCTAATTTGGTGTTACTGTAGAATATTACATTTTTGTTAGGTTCACCGTTAATTAATCAATTCTATCTCCTTTCTTGTATAGCAAAATTGTTAGACATCTCTGCACTGAAACAGATGACAGAGAGGTAGAAAGCTTTGTGGCAGAGTTCTATCGGTAAAAAGAAACGCTGCTGTTAAGTATAATAATTCAATCTAGGCGCTCTTTTTTACTAATAAAAGGACTAAAACAAGGATGTTGCCTCTTTCTCACCTTATCCAAAATCTATCTGAATAGTGCCCTGAAGCAGTAGATAAAGAAATGGGAGTATGGTTGGTAAACAGTTTCATTTGTACCATTCACTTTGCAGACGATCAGGTAGTTCTTGTCGAAGACAACCAGGTCATGATATGTATGTTAACAAACTAATAGAACAATAAAACAAGTGAAAATTAGAAGCTCAGGCAGATAAAACGCAGGACATGGTTATAGGATGAACATTGGCGTAACTAGCGGGGGGGCCAGGGGGGCCAGGCCCTCCCCAGAGTGCCGTCTGGCCCACCCCAGAAAAATAGAAGTTAAATAATCTGCTTTTTTTATTAACCCATTTAAACTAAGGGGTTGGTTATCGACACTCACACATTCTTACATTTTCTGGTTTTATTACCTTTTTTGGCTTAAAAACATTATAGTATAAATACCATATGTTGGACGGATGACTCTATTGAATAATAATATACAATAGAAAACGTTATTAGTTAGCTAATAATTACTTTGAAAACACTGCTTTCGTCTGAATACCTTTATTAAATTTACACCATTTTTGGTAGTTTCTCTCAAGTTTTATACAAATCAAGGATCAATTTATGTGTACAGAAAAATCAAGTTGCAATTATTTCATATGCGGGTAAGTAAAAGAGATGAAAACTTGAGTGCATCTACTCGCTGGGCACATATAGCTAGCTGCCTATTATAGGTTCGTCCAGTTCAGACTTAAGGTGACTTGCTAATTTATTTAGATGTTTGCGTTGCCGTAAGAATTGAGTTTATAGCTTTAAAGAGTACGATTTAGGATTTTATGTTGAATAGTGTTTTATGTACCGCAAAGAACATTTTGTGGTGCTTGAATTTCCACAGTTGCTAGCCCAAGATAGAATACAAAGATATCACAATAACAATTAAAAGGATACTGATGTTTTCCAGAAAGTATTTGCTTCGAGGATACGGAGAAAAAAATAAAAATTGTTTCTCAAAAACGTGCAAGTGGAAACCAAGTGATGTTTCTCCTGGAATAATATTTTTTATCGTCAACCTCATTGAGTTGCAAGAGGTAATCTATACATTTTTATGGTGTTTATGAACCGAAAAGTAATTTATTGATATGCTCCTTAGAGTCCTTAGACACGTAGTATTACGAGAGTAGGTAGCACCCATAATTTCTGCAAACCAATAGATCAAGTGTATCATGGAAATTTAACTTGCCATAAACAAATGTTTATTGTTTTCTAGTTTAACAGTTCAAATTTAGTTACTATACAGTTAGTTTTGAAACAAGTGTTGTGCATCAAAAATGGACATAAGGGGAGAAAATTTTAGAGCCATGATTTACTATGACTTTAAAAGTTCCCTATCTCTGAAAGAAAGATGACTTCGTGCTGATTTTGGTGGTCAGGCGCATATTTCTGGTTTAATGAATTTAAATTTGAACGATTTTCAGTCAGCGACGATTTTTGCGAAAACAAATTTCAGCAATTACTGATACGAACGTAGACGCTGTGCGAACAATGCTTCAGTAGGACAATTGAGTCACTTGCAGAATTATTAAAAGCATCTTGGACAATGGCATGACTGCAATACACAAGATTTTACATAGGTACTCATTTGGGTGTAAGAAAAGTCTATCTTGGGTGGATACCACACAGTTTAACAGACACACAAAAACACAACAAAAGCATGTGGAACAGTATAAGAAATATGATGAAGATAGATCTAAAGCAGTTTACATAATAACTGGTGACGAAAGCTGGATATATGCATTTCAACCCGATTCTAAGCGGTAGTCAGCAACAAATCCTAATCCAGTTAAAGTGAAGCGATCTTGAAGAGTTGGTAAGAAAATAATTGCTTGTTTCTTTTCAAAATCAGGACCTACTACAACTGTCGTGCTTAAAAATAAACGTAGGGTTACTGCAGGAAAAATCTCGGCTTATGGCGCCCAATAGGTGAGATCGTTCTGCATCATGAAAATGCTTCTAGTCATACCGCACATCAAATAAAATAATTTTTAGAGACTTTCGAGTTAAAATTGCTAACTTATCCCCCATTCAGTTTTGACCTAGCACCTTCCGATTACTTTCTAGTTCCTTCATTAAACAATAAAATGCGTGGTGTGCAATTTGTAAATCCCGAAGATGCTGTGGAAAGCTTCAAAAATCTTGTTTCTCAAGTGACTCAAAAATTGTGGAATTTATGTTTTGAAAATTGGTTTTACCGAATGCGTAAATGTTGAGTTTAAGGGGGAATATTTTGAGAAAATAATAAAAACAAATTTTGGTTACTGAACTTTGTTTTATTAGACTGCAGAAATTATCGGGACTGCCCTCGTATAACGGCATCAAAGAACAAATTTATGCGAAAAAGTTATGTATGTACTTAAATTCATGTCTTCATAGGTATACATAGGTATTGACGATGGTTGGTTAGGGGGCCTGGCCCTCCCCAGACAAAAATCCTAGTTACGCCAATGAGGATGAAGAAGAAAAAACATCGAAAGATAAAATGTAATGATTTAAAATTGGAACCAATACGAGCATCTTGGAGTGTGGATTATAGACAACACGTTTTTCTTCTTTTTTTTTCGCTTTAGCTCTCGTCTCTCTAATGTTTCTGGGGTCACTGCAGCCTAGAAGGCTTATTGTGCGTACCCTAATTAGTAGGGCACACCCATTCAGTTATCTTTGTTCACTGTATCAAAAGAAATAAGTGCTTCACCGGGTGCAGTGTTGAATTCAGACGGATTACTCCGGGGGGAACAATGAAACGTCTGGGGGGGGGGGGGTAATTTTACCTATTCCCGCGAAATCCACCCATTCTTTTATAGATAGAAAAAACATGAAAATGAAGTGGTAATGTTTCCGGGGGCGAATTTTGTACTGTCCGAGGGGGAGGGGGAAATTTCCCCCCGTTCACCCCCTTGCATTCAATACTGACCGGGCGGGTAGCAAAGTCCTTTGGTTCCATAGTAGACTGGGCGAATATGTGCTGCCTTTTCCTTCCCAACGCATCACAGACATACAAAATGTGTATTGCGGTTTCTGCTTCCATATTGCAGAGTCTACAAGTATCTCGATTGTATTTTTCGATCTTCCGCAGGTGTTCCTTAATAAAACACTCGCATGCCCTATTAGTAGACCTGTGACGATCCTGAGTTGCTCCCTACTCATGAACAATAAGTACTTCTTAGATACTATTGTTAGCAGAAATGACTAACTTTACTAGATAATGTTAGAAATCAAATAAGCGACTTGCACCGAATACCATGGATACCATGGAAGATTTAGAATTGGTCTCTAGCGGAAAAGAAGAACGAGGATGATCAAGGAACGAATGGGGCGCTATCGATTGGGAAATTAAAAAAAAAGGACTACAACCCGATGACTGGTTAAGGATAAGGAAAAGTGGCGCCTATGATGCGAGAAGTGGCAAAACTTTAGGTAATCGTTAAATAGATGCTCTATTGTTAGTAATATGACATCTATTTCTTCTTTAATCATCTCTATTTGTATCTCCTCCCTGCCTGCTGCTTAATTCTTCATATCCTGTGTAATCGCATAGTTCTCACTTTCTGGCATGCTTTCAGGGTTTACATTTGCTACCTTCTTTTTGAGCTTTTCCTTAGATTCATTGTTATTGCTGCCTCTATGTTCTTTGTCTTCTAAATGTTCGAGAGACAGTATCCGGATCTTGTATCAGCACTTCGCACCCCTACCATATTCTGTCACACTTTATATTCTATTCTTGATTGATCAGTTGTGCGAATTTGACACTATTTCTTTCTCCCCCGCTGAATTACCTCGCATCTGTATTTATTAATTCTTTGTTTCGTTCGTAATTGGTGCGTTTCTTAAGACATTGTCAAAAAATCGAGTATATCTTCATCAGAGACTGCCGTGGGGTGTGTACCTGTACAACTGTTAGAGTGCAATTTCTGCTTATTTGAATAATCAACTACATTACGCAGTTTCAAATGCTATTATATGATTGTTTGTTGTTTGTAGGGTACCATTACGTCATAAGTTTAATCACAAAAGAAGGCAACCACCTTAAACTTGACAATGAAGGAATGGTTACAGTGTATGGGGAAGACAAACCAGCATACTTTCAAGTTTAATTTTGCCTAAATCGCTATGATGGTGTCCGGAACGGATCAGTACTCGATGAAGAAGAGGATGATCTAAAACCTAGACAACCAGTTGAAATAGCTGAAAATTGAGTTCTAAAGATCGACCAATGAAAGTGTTCCTATAGCAAGCGAAGTTACTATAGTTAACAGTAATAATTAATACCATTCCTAGAAACACAAAACTTTACTTTTCTAAATAACTGCAAAGGTACACAAGACATATATCGTTAAAAGTTATTCAAGACTTTACACCATACAGGCCAAACTTATCCTTCTGCAACTTCGTTTTCTTTCCAAAAATATGAAGAAGGGCAATAAGGAAAAAATGTTTAGATAAGATGTTGAACTGAAGATGTCAAAGAGTATTCGGAAGGATGGGAATGAAGCAACTAGAAAAATAATGGAATACTTGTGTAAGGACAGAAGTTAGTTATGTAGAAAAATTATATTTTCAAGGTCCTGCGCGCCAGCAATAGTGATAGTTACAACAAAGCTGATGACGATGATTATTAGAAAGTGCAATTATATTACTGGCGGCCTGGCCTGGTGTGAGACGAGTCTCGATTTATTGTCTAAAGTAAAATCGAAACGCAAAAGATGCATTGTTAATAAGAAATTATCCAAGTTACGCAATTTCGCATAAATTTTTAGAAATATTATTTGGCTATTATGTTGATATGCTGATAGGTTCACAAAAAGTTAATAAGCTATATATATACTATTCCATCAATCCAAGCCGAAATCCCAATCTAACGTTCACAAATCGGGTAACAGCGAAAGTATAAAAGAGGATAGTAAAAGTAAGATCTCACGAGTAATGGAGTCTACCACTTTAGTTTAATATACTCTAACCTGAGCAATACAACAATAAAGAACCCTCAATGAAATAAAATCTTTCATGCTACTTTAATTTTATTGAATCCTAGGAATATAGAGCTTAAATAAAACATTTTCAAGGTTTATATCTGAAGTGAACCTCTTTGGATTGTTACGTGTAAAAGCGTATTTAGGGTAAAATGCATTTTGTTGCACACATTTTGGTCATGAAACTTTAATTTATTTGAGCGCCATAATCGTATAAACGTAGCTTCACTAAGTGTTTTTGAGGACGTTTGTCTTTTTTCACGTATTTTTATTGCTTATCTCGTCGTGCAGCCGTCTTTGGTTTCACCTTTTCGAAATATGAAGCATGTTGCTGCGACTTGAATAGCGTTCTTTTTCCTTTTTCGTACGTGGCATGTAATGGTCATTTCCCAGAAAAGCCTGTAATACAGGCTTATTTTATCCGGAGCTTCTAGGTGCCCGACAGTTTTGAAACTCTATCGATTTCGCCTACTATGGAAAAGCCTGCATTTCCACAGTTCTGAAAGCATCATTTGATTTTGGGCCATATCGCCTGAGTCATCCGCTGGTGATCTCTGACAGCACCCTCAACCTGCTGCAGCCTAGCTGTAAGAGCCCGTTTGGAGGCTACTTAATCAATCATCGCAGAAGCCCGATCTCTCAGATAAGTAACTTACTACCTAATGAACTGTGTCGCCGCAGCCCTGTAGATGCTGTGGAATTATACCTTCCTGGCATAGCATTCTGAGCTTCGTGTTGTGCCATTTAATCAGCGCACCTGACTGGATTTCCTTCAGGAATCAGCTGATACTAAACTGAGTTAATGATATTCATACTGCAAGCTTTAGGAGCATTAATTTAGAGAAATTAAAGCTGTTTTTAGTCCGTAATTTGCATTTTACCAGTTTGACCCTACATTATTTATTAAATTGTTAGTTACTAATATGCTAATGCTAATTGGCGGTGCACCTTCCACGTATGTAACGCCTTTAAAACCGGTTGCACTGGAGATTATATGCAGCATTTGCCTAATACACAATGAACTGTTTATGTCACTTATGTGTCTGATTTTGCTACTGCTAGCTTTTGTATTTCAGATACTGACTATTGCCTGCTCCTTATATTTGGTAATAACATAATTTAAAGAACTACACACCGTCTCCATTGAATCTAGCTGGTGGGTCTTCAACTATACTTTCGTAGCGTTGGGATATGTCAACATATTTAGGAAAATTATGGCTAACAGGATGCCATTACTAGCCATTCAAATGCTTAGGGATTTTGAAACTTACAATAACAAATGTTTGTGACCCTTCACATTATACATGCTTCAAAACAAACCCCTTTCATCTAAGATAATTATTAGTGAGTATGTAACACATAAAATCTATTCTTTCTTGTTCTACTTTATATCTTAAGTTCCGAGTCTGTACTGCGTCGTTGACACTACATTTTAGTACACTTATATAATTATATATTCCTTCTCAATAAATATTTCGTTAAAAACAAGAAACATTTCTAAAGATGAGAAATAATCGAAAATGAAATTAACTAATTTTACTTACTTCAGCATAACCAGATCTTTGGAAACTGCCGTTTTAACAACTTTGAAAATCTGTGATCTCCATAAGAAACACTTTTGAAAATGAGAGGTGACGTATAGTGAAAGTGTTATCATTGTCAGACCAGCTTTAGCAGGAAGCCAAGAAGCTTTGAAAGATTTTTTTCCAGAAACCAAAGTCACAATTACCATCATTAAAAGCGCCATTGATACAATAAATCTGAACTAAGCTATGATCAGTTATAAAGTTTAAAGCAAAATATTTATAAAATTGACTTTCAATGAACATATCAAAATCGAATCTGCTTTATGAGACGTAAACTAATATAATTAATTGAATTCCAGTCCTGGAAGTGTGGATATTGGTGCTATTCATCTTAATCGTTCATTTATGTATAAAAGCTTAGACTTTATTCTTCAGAGGGAAAATATTAGTGTTTTGTCTAAATATATAATGAGTTATAAATACGATAATATGTGGAAGCAAATAAAGGCATTTTATAGTAATCATATTTTTACATAGATAAGCAAAAGTGTACACAATTTAAAAAAAAAAACTATATATACTCCATACTCCATGTCTCAATTTTGAATTTATATTAGCAGAAACATGTTAAACCATGAGTTTCTATCGATAAATGCCACAATGTGTAAATAATGTGCATAATAAATCTATTATTGCTTCCTGCGATATATCTATTATTACCAGCATATGCACTACGTAGTTGCATTCTCGATTTCGTTTTATAAAAAAGAGAAACTTTCTGAACATTATTCTTACCTGTTGCTCGGAAATTTATTGGGAACAGGAAATACTCAATAGTGCATGGCAAATTGCCGACAATTTTTGTATATATGTAGGCAATTTTATGTGCACAAAGAATATTCGGCAGACTATTTTCTTAAAATCTATTTTAATGTTAATATCTACCTTTAAATTAAAGAAATTAACTTAATATTAACCTACATACGAAACCAAAATAATTTTACATTTCTAAAATGTGCAAAATTATCGAAAATTGCCCTGAAACTTTTAAATTCTACCTCTCTGATTGGTCAAACATTTTTAAGGGAAACAGTAATGAACGATATGATCGAATACTTTTATCCTCTGGACGGCTGTGGAATTGATATTAGTAATGCAAATAACTCCACGGCCCTCTTGAGGATAAATGTATTCAGTCATAATGTAATTGCTATGCATTAACTCTAACGTATATTCGCCACTAATTTACATCTCACACCATTGGTCTTATTGCCTCTATCACTTACTCATCATAATTATACAAAAATGGTCAGCAAAGTTGTGTAACGATAATATGATTCATATTCTGATTGTGGCAATTAAAGTAATCAGTAGTTTCTTGTCAATAGAATACATTTTATTTTTTACTTATTAATGTGTATATTCGTCGCGAATTCAACAATACTAAATTTAGCACTGTTATTAAATACAGCGCTAATTGGAATAATTGTAATTGTTATTATCTCACAACGCAAGAAACTAAAACAGAACGATAAAAATTATATGCAAAGCTGTTTAAAACAAATCACTAGAATTTTCAGCAAGTCCTAATTTATTTTTTTTTTGCAAACAGACTTACAAAGCTAGATATTGCTCGAAGGGTGAAATAGATTTCGATGCATTAAAAATATAAAGAAAGCGTGTGGCCAGCTGATAAAGTGCTTGCGCTTGCAGTAGGACATTGGTAACATCGAATGCTCTCCGGCCATAAAACGAACACCTTTAGTTGTCGTGAATTATCTTGTATGTTTTTCGGAATCTACGAGACAAATTACAAACAATAGTCTTGTAAAATTTTTATTTTTTCAAAGAAAAAGTATTTTTCCAAATTTTATTTTATACCATAGAAGGCCGTGACTTGGAAAAATCTGTTTTAATTTACTCTAACAACTCATAATAATAGCTATTTTACCAATAAGAGCAATAACAAACCCTTAACAAAAGACTAAAATTGTCTAAACAAGTTTTTTAAAGTAAAAGTCACTTTCTTTAAATGGCACCTGCTAAGGCCATCTTGCCATTACATAGAAAATGTAATTATCAATCTATTTATATGCATCATGTGCTACTATAGCCCTATCTAAAATTGAAAAATAATTAATTAGTTAATCTTTTTAAATATTTTTATGTAATACCTAAGCAAATTTGGCAACACTGTTGTATGTAATTGGAGTTGTAAATTCTGAAAAACATAAAATATATAAAATAATCCATTTAAAAAATTAATCTTAATGTTATTTCCGGTGAAACTGGAGGTCGACTATTTTGATTACATTTCTGTATCAATCCGAAGTTATATTAGTATCCTTCTATCAAATTTCATGCAATTAATTCATAAGTAACGGAGATAGAGGCATGGCTCTGGTCTCATTGTCACTCGATATGCTTCGCTTTCATGGAACATTTTTCAGTTTTTAAAATTTACTCACATTATAGTGATAAGAACATCGTTTTCAAAAAGGTGGAGGAAACTTGTAAACCACAAGGTGGAGGAAACTTGTAAACCACTTTATAGGTATTATTTCATTGTTGCATTAACGTCGACATCCTAATTGTATAAGGAACGAGGAACACCTCGTTCGTGAGTCAAAATTTAACATTTTCAATAGTTAAAACTAAGAACAAACTAAATTCATTATTTGCCGATGAATCTAGTAGTAGTAGTAGTGGTAGTGGTAGTGGTAGTGGTAGTGGTAGTGGTAGTGGTACTGGTAGTGGTAGTGGTACTGGTACTGGTAGTGGTAGTGGTAGTGGTAGTAGTAGTAGTAGTAGTATTTTTATTGTTGACTAAATATTTTATATTCTATATTCCCAAAAAAATATTATGTAAATTAGTTATAAGATAAATCATATATGGACATAATGCTCTTTTACTACTTAATTAATAAAAATTTGAATGAATGTCGAAGAAATAAAGAATATAATTATAAATGATGTCAAAAATCTAAAATCTGAATCCCTTGTATTCTGCTAAATTTTATATCTGCCAATAACTGAGAGCATTGCCCCCCCCCCTTGGGTTTTGTCGGTTCTCGTGTTTCCTAAGATTTTAATAAATTACAAGTTATCGTTATTACTTAATGCTGGCGATAGTTATTCTTGGTACTTATTTATAATCAAAATATTTCGCGAACGTGGCATATATAACATTTTTGTGCAACCGAAATGCATATTATAATTAAAACACATTATCAATTTTTTCTGTTACCGTGTTAATAAGTTTGCGGCCGTAAAATTCGTTTAGATGGCCGTTACTAATAACAACGGCCGCAAAATAGTAAGGGCTGCAAAAACTAACTTTCCAACTGTAATTATATATGTCCGCAAAAAACTACTTTTTAGCACGGTGTTACAATTTGCGTTCTTTAGTGAAATGAACTATACACGGTTGTAGGAATAGACTGTACTTTAGTTAGCTATAAGCCATTTGTATCATAAATATTTTAAAGTAGAATTCGTAGACCAAATGTCATATTAAAATTACAACAAGCGATTGTTTAGCCGATGCTTAGAAACGTGCCTTTCTCTGGGAAGCTGGAGATATTTCAATCTCACGAACAGATTAGAGTAAATTTATGCAGGGTTTACTTCGTAAACCGAAATACTGGGTGAAGGAATATGGTTAGTACGTGGTCAGAAGTGTAACTGTTGCAACTCGATCATAAAAATTTCGTGCCTGCTGGAGCAAATTCTTTCAGTAGAATTGTAAAACTTTATTAGTGATAATTTGCGAAGGGTCGATCTTGACAAATTTTAGCGAATGAAAGCTTGAAATTTGTCAAATTGATAGAACTATTATGAACTGCCACGTCCGTATGTACGTGCCAAAAGTCCAAAATTTAGACCTTCTCTGATAGGCTTATTTGGAAATTTATAAAGGCCTACCGAGTTGTCTTGGTCAAATTGGAGTTATAGTTTAGTTAGTTAATAAGAAGATGTTAATAAGTAAAGTTAAGAAGTAACGGTATTAAACAGTAGCTTTGGTCTTCGTGTACAAGTGTATTTTAACTAAAAGGATTAGAGTTACCCCGACTTTAGGCGTATCGCGACAACGGTTGCACAAGAAATATATTATTTGCATGTATAACCCATTCACTCCGTTTTGCATGAATGTTGGCCTTGGATTTTTATGTTAAGTTGCAGATGAACAGATCCGTGATTTTTATTTTGTTGTATAACCTGTATAACTTCCAACAAATTTATTTTCATTTGTCCGAATAGGATATTTTTGCCAGATGGACTGCTTACTTTGATAGTACATGTGGGGAAACATTTAAAATCTAAAATAGTATAAAACCTTCCATGTACTCAATTCAAAATGGATTCAATTACACAATTACTGAAACTGGATAGATACGTAAACATGACTAAAGTTCTATTTTATGTTCTGCTGAAATATGGCTTTTGTTATATTTTCTAACCTAAATGCATTTGGTAACCATAACCTCAAATGTAAACCGCGTTTAAACACAACAAAGTAATTTTACACAGCTAAATTAAGGAAAATGTCATAGCCAACCTTCATGCAAACAAAATATACAGCAGTAAGAACAAGATTAGTTGCTAATAACAGTGGTTTATACAATAAAATACGATGGCATTAGTTATAGGTAACATTTGGACTCTTGGTACTATGAAGGTAAAATAAAATGAGGCGTTAATATAAACCAAGAAAACAAATTTCTATATGTGCACTAGTAGTTTCTCTCTGTGTAAAATACTGTTTGATATTGCGTAACTCTGCTTATAGCAAATTAACAGAATACGAGAATATAAGCTTTTCGTGGAAGTGATTTAAAAATTCTAAAATTCTCACTCCAACAATATAGTCGTGCAGGTGCAACATAGGTGTTCGTTTTTATTGCCCAATTTTTAAGAATGTTGTATTCGTTATGGTTGTAAATCATATCTGTCAGTCTGAGCAGGCAAATATACTCGTAGTTTGCGCCACGACCAGCACCAAGAAAATCTCTAAAACACGTCCCTCTCGTCATTAACGATAATTTTCTTGAGTCATTTCTAACAAGATACCTATACAGGCCCATTTCACCTTGAAGTTATCTTTCCCGCATTTTCCTCTAAAGCGTGAGCTGTTCAAATTCCAACCATCCTGAAACGTGATTTTTTAACCGGACATGCCACAGCCTATACATCATTCAGAATTCTATTGATTTGCATTCATTCACTTTTCTGTGAACGTGAAATTAATGGTTCTGATTCGTGGATATATTTCATAAGTGACATTTGCATGCTCGGCGGACACAAAGAACAATGTATTGCAACTAAACTTTAAATGCAGGATTCGAAGGTTAGGCCCTGAATACTAACAAATGCCATACAGGTGGGATTGATAAGTCAATTTTCTATTGATGAATCGCTGCGAGCGGCAAGTTAATGATCAAGAAAAGAAAAAAACTGTGATTTATCGTTGTGTGAAGAGCCAGTTTGAAGTTTTTGCAAAAATTGGGACACAAAACGTTGCAAAAAGCGATAAAGGTTAGTGAAATGTTATCTATGGAAGAGATAATAACCGTTGTCAACTGGGTGTAAGATTTTTTAAATGAAATACCATAATTTTGGATTTCTATTTAAACTTCGAAACTACTGTAACATTTTACTGCCCACTACATATTTTTTAAGATGTCCATAACACAAAATACATTCTGTGCTTGTATAATAGTATCTAATAACAATTTTTCCATACACGTAATCAAACATTATTAAAATATCTGATGTGCGATTGTATTTACCAAATATTTATTTGCAGTTTATGAAGTAATAATTTGTACATTTTGTTAATGATATTAAAAATCTACACATCAAGTAATGCAACAAATTATTATTATATATAAAGAATAATCCATTAAAATGTTTCGAATGTAACTAAACGATTTAGATTTTGAGAGCTTTAATAATTAAAAGAATTTCTGTAGACGTATATTATTGCTTTTTTTAAATGTTAGTCGTTGAAAACGTTGAGAATTTAAATATTTCAGATATATCCAGGTTGATGTTACAGTCACAGCAAAGCAGACCTGAAATTTATGTGATCACAGCCCTCTTTAAGTTTAAAATTGGGGCACTATTTTAGATGTGAAGCTGTCAAGAGGGTGAGCGAATAAAATCTACACCTTCCTTGTATGAAGCTCTTTAATATAGTACAAAAGAAACAAACAAAAGTAATACTAGGGGCTACCCAAAATTTCTGAGAATTTAAATATCCCGCGCAAACCAGTACACTACGATCTTGTGCCGCTAGGTGGCTCTTGGTGTGTCTTTCGACCGATAGTTTGCTCCATGGCGTTTTCATAAGTAGACGCGTTTCCACAGTTCCACAGTTTTGTTTTCTTTACATCGTGTTCTTGTGTTTTTGCGATTCTGCGAATGGCGAAATAGCTGTTAGTAAAGAGCGAAGAGTCTGCACTGAATTTTGCTTCAAGCTAAACAAAACTCATAGAATGCTAAATGATGCTTTTGATAACAATCTGTAAGCCAAGCAAGACTAGTTCACGTGTTTCAAAGATGACAGAATTTGTAGAAGATGACAAACATTCGAAACGACCGCTATTATGTACAAACCCGGAAATACTCGCTAAAATGCGTGAAGATATCCTTAAAAACAAATGGCAAACCAGCTACGACTATAATATGAAACGAAATAAACATTTGTGCCTCGTCTCTTGAATAAGGACCAGCGAAAACATGAGGTTAAATGTGCACTGAGCTGAAAAACAGTTAGAGATTACCCTGAGTTCTTGCCCAGGTTTATTACTGGCGATTATTCACAGCTGTACGGTTATGACCCTGACGAATGCCACCTAGAGATCAAGAGCTCCGGAGTGACGTCACCACAGGTAGGCTAACCGCTTGTAGGATTCAGCGTTGGATCGCAGAGGGCCAGAGTGTTTGCAAGTGTTTATAACTTCAGCTTCCTGTGGAAACGAAGTGTCAAAGCAAAAACCGGAATTTTGAATACAAAGCTCTGGTATAGGTAGTACATTATCAACATCAAAATCTAATAAGTTACTTTCTAATCTTGGTATAAAATATAAAACTCGAAATTTGATCTCCTTTACTCAATTGATTATTATTCATTTTATCACAATAACGTTCAATCAAAATATTGATTGTGGATTATACTTCGCTATTCTTTTCTTGTTGTGAAAATGGTACCCAAGAATATGAACTATCATAAATAACCTTTCTCTGTAAGAAATTTCACAACCAGCTCCGCTATTTGTGTGTTTAGTAGAGTCTGCTCTTGATATAGCTGTAATTAATTTTTAGTATAACGATTCGTCTTTAGGTAAACTAAATAAATGCACTTTATTCACGTTTGTATAGTTACCTCTGACCACAACACTTATTGGGCATGATAATGATGATGAAAATAGTTATTCTACATATAAAGAAATATGGTATATAATTTCAATAAACATTCGTTTTTCGCCGGTAACTGTTTTGAAACGCTAGCAAGTCGCCACATAGTAAAAATTGATAGCTCCACTAACTTGTTTCGCAACCACCTGTAACGTTTATTTACTGATGGTAAATTATTCACATTACACACCATCAAACACTAACGAAGGCACTAAGCGACTTGCCTGTTAAAAAAGCTGAATTATAATTGATAATTGCAATCAACATGTAGCTAAGATCTGTACTCGTAGCTCACGTCGGCGACTATAATCGTCTTCATTAGTTGACGCTACTACGGCCTCTTTCTTTAAGTGGTATTGCTTTAACCAAGCAGCATCCTCTCTGCTATTGAAAAAGTGTGGCGAGTTTGCAGGAACTGCTGATATTTTTCTGACATTCGATAAACTGTTTCACCTGGTTTGACTATCAACCACACGTCTTACGGTGACGTTTTAAGATGATTGAAAGAAAATGTAATGTGCAAACGGCCTGGGGATTGGAGGTACAGAGACTGATTGTTATACTATACGTATGCGCCTGCACACACTACGCTTCGGCCTACTTGCTTGACCTGACCTCTCGCGGATTCTATCTCTTCCTGAAAATAAAATTCCAGTTGAAAGATCGGCGTTTTGATTCAAGCGAAATCGCAGCAGGTACTGAACACGTTAAAGTCGGTAGACTTTACTGGGTGTTTCCAAAAATGTAAGAACCGCTGGCATAGTTGCATACAAGTCCAAGGTGATTACTTTGAAGGTGACGGTGAAAATTAGGACCAATTCTTAGAAATTCTGTATAGTACAGTTGAATAACAAACATAGACAATATCGAATGCAGATAAAATCGAATAGTAAAATTCAACATACAGAACACGCAACTCTAGTTGGTACAAAACCTTTAGAGCACTAGATACTTAGCTTTCCGAAAGCTTACTGATGGTTATGCCGGCTCGAGGCTTTAAGCGAGCGCAAGTTTGCTGAGCATATCCGGGTTTGTGTAATACCTAAATATATTTTGAAAATTCTTAAGTAAACGATGATTTATTATCTTCAAGATATGTCTATTTCTCTGATAGAGTACATTATTGTGAAATGTTCAATTATTATAATAAATGTTTGTTGGCATGCTGTAAGTTTATATTTTCGCAGCAGAAAATTTTCCATTGTTCAAAATGTACACATGAAATTAACGATGCTTTCAGAGTAAGATGTCGCAGGAAAATGATTATTTTAGGAAGTTTGCGTTCTCCTGGGCAAATAGTATTTTTTTCTTATTTAATTGCTAAACAGCTGGAAAATTCTATTAAACCAGACAAATATAGTATGATCAAAAATTATTTACAACCAGTATGGCTATGGCAAGAAATGGAGGAGGCCTATGTCCAATAAATACTGGAAGGAAAGAGGCTGATGATGGTGATGATGATGATGGCAATGGAATAGTTCCTAATTTATGAATGCAACTATAACTCACTTAAAAATCAAATGTCAGGTTTGACTTTTAAGTATAAACGTAGTTGTATTAAAAAATTAGAAACTTCTCCATAGCCATACTAGCTGAAAATATTTCTTGACCATACTGTAGTATGCGCCTAAATGCCTTTTATACATATGTAAATAAATATTATTTTGTAAAGCAGAAATAAAATATAGTGGGTTCAAGAAGTAGGTGCTGTTAATAGTCGGTAGTACCGTGTTCGAAAGTAAGAAATACACAAACATATTGTCAAAAGTCTATTAAAGTTACTTACAGTTCGTTCAACGAGAGTCTTCGTCTAGGACTAGAATGTTCAGTGGCAAAAATCTGTTATCAGTACTGGGGCGCATTTCGGTCTTCGATTTCAAGCAGTGCACACCGGGTAAAGTCTGGAAAAAAAGTAAGAGTTAGTCAGTTACGTGTTCGTACGCCTTCGTTGCAGTAAAATAATTATAATGCCCCTGAATATACTAATGCCAAGCGGCTCTGCTAGTTCCAGAGCTGGGCAAAAATAACGATATATCGATAATAATATCCATATACGTAATTATTCTTTTATAAATATCGATATATCGATATTTAGTTAATTTGTTTAGGTTCTTTACATATCGATATATATCGATAGACATCGATAAATCGTTACGTATATTTATCGATATATTCATATACTATATTGATACAGTAGAACGAACGGACATAACACATCGATATTTATATATGGTTAACTTTGCTTCATGTGGAATTATAAAACCAGAACAGTGCCATTCATATTGCTAGAATTAAGTACAATAAGGAAAGGGTATCACCAACACCTCAAAATGCTACCAAGCTACCCATCAAGTGGAAGAGCAGAAGATCGCGCTAATGGGAACCGCACACATCTTTCGACAGGTCTGGAACCTGTGAACTCTTATTGAGATCTGGATTTAGCAAAATACTATCATTGAATGACAACAAGAAGACACCTTTTAGATAATAATAATAATGACCCAACCGGCAAAGTTTCACCTTACTGGATATCCTGTCTACCTCCTAGATCTTTTCATATTTTCGTATCTCTACTCTATCCTGTCGGTTTGATAATGATAGTCACTTACAACCATATGTTAGTGTTGGGACATTCAGGGACATAACCACAGCTTAGTTTACCTGGTTACCTATTTTGTCTTTATCAAACTGTTAGCCATGGTATATTACAAGTTGTTGCTTTTTCGAATACTACTCAACAGTTCTTAATCCATTTTCCCTTTTTTATTCGTTGCAATACCCAGATACTTAAAACTTGTTACTTGTTCAATTTCTTCGTTGTTCAGTTGTACATCTACTTTTTCGGGTTTTTTAGATATTAACAAGGATTTGTTTCCGCAGCGTTTATTTCCATACCTTTACAGAATATGTATTAGTTTTAAGTGAACGAGTTTGTATGGTTATGGAAATAAATCAAATTTATTATTATGTTCGTTTATACCGTGTTCAATATTTTCAGGTTTCATTGTGGATCTCTGTCTAATTTGCCTATGATCACTTTGTCGTCTGCAAATGCTAGTAAATTGGTGTCAAGTGGTTGCATCTTTATATATACCCATCTTTGGTAATTTACCCTTTTCATTGTTTTATAACTTCATCGAGTAGTTTCGCAAATAAATATTAGCTTAGTAACCCCCTTCCCTCACTCTAAGCCCAGTTGGATGTCATCTTAGTCTCGTTATAAGTTACGATAGTTTATGTACATATTACTCAGGATAAGAACCATAAATCTTCATTGACCATTTGATAGGTCAAATGCTTTACTCAAATTTATGTGGCAGAGATATTGCTATTGTCATGGTTTAGAGCTTTTTCACCTGGTTGTTTTAACGATAATATAGCATCGTTTACACTTCTTTCTCTTCTAATTGCTCATGGAGTGCGATTCTTTCGCACACTTGATGTTTTAATAACGAGATTGCACTATAACTTCGACACCTTTTACCATCTCCACTCTTTTATACAGGAAAAATCATTATCATATCATAGAATTACTATACTTACCCAGGCTTTATTTAGGACCTGCAATAGTAACGATTCTCCTTCTAGTCCCATATATTATCATATTCAGCTGCTTTTTCGCTTTCTCCAGTTCTTCCATTGTAAAAACCGTAGTTTACTATTGATTTTAATTCATTAGCCTGTACGTAACAAACGACTTCCGAAATTGGACCGTGTCATTATTGAGACCGAAGAACTCAACGTTCCGCCCACTCTCTTAAGGGGCTTCATCAGAGAATAGCAAACAACCACGGTGGCTCAACGTGTAAACCGCGCCAAAGGAGAAACTCTTTGGGTGGAGTTCTTCGACCTCAATAATGGCACGGTCCAATTCCGAAAGTCGTTTCTTAAGTTTTGACAATGGCCATGGAAGCCTCCAAAATCATCATTAGCCTGTCCATGATTACCTTCCAGCAGTCCCACAAACTACTTCTTCTATCTTTCAACTGGGTATTTCTCGTTATATAAGAGTCTTTCATGCGTCTCTGGGATGAATTTAAATTCATCTGTTAGTTTTTCTAAAGTTCCTCAAAACCCTATAAAATCATTTTCTTTAAAAGTGTCTTCCAATTTGATTTCGAACATTTCTCAGACTGCCATCTTTGCGTCCTTAATCTTAATATTAGCTATGATTCTTTGGTTGTTATATACCTCATATTTTTCAGGGTTGTTTCTTATTATGCTGCTCATTACGCTGCTTTTGTAATCGAATTCTTGAATTTATTTCATAGTTGATGCACTTCTTCATTTTCGTTCGTTTAGTTCTATCCCTCTCTTACTGTCTTGTATGTTTCTTCTTCTTTGGATTTATATGTTTTAATTTCTTCTGACTTTTCTACATTTCTCCACTGTCTGTACTTTGTACTTTGATTAATTTTGCATTTCATCTTCATTACTATCAGGCTACTTCTCTCATATCCACAACCCTTAGGTCTTTTACTATTTTAGTTGTTTTCTAATTGCCCTAGTCGATTACTTGGCTCCTTGTTATTATGTGTATCTCTTTTGGTCTATAAAAATATATATACAACGGAAAAAAATTAAAACAACTAAAATTAGTTCATAAAAACATTGAAACATAGGCATAGAAATTACTTAGTGGAAAAAGTAAGGCAAATTATTTATTTTGGCAAAGATTATTGGAATGGCACCTAATGTTGCTCATTCATAAATAAGTTGTTAAACTTCTCAAAAATGAAAATAAATGTTATTAAGACATTCACCCAGGCAGTTATTTGCTCAGAAAAAAGCTGTTTTTCTTTCCCTGTGACGTAGACTTTTTTATAATGCGAAAAAGTTACCAAATTTAATTGATAGAACACAACAAACCAGAACAGCAGTGTCGTTTTTTTCAACATCTGTGGAGATTACCGGTTACAGTTCCATTATTCTTCAAGACACTTTAAAAAATCGACTTAAGGATGTTATTTACTAATTTCCATTCGTAGTGATTTTGATTTTTTCTTTGATTAAAATGGCTGCTTACACGTTCATTCATATATCGACAAGCACAGAGTGTGTACTGAAGTACACTACAATGCATGTGCTGCAACAAGAAGCTACCTTCACTTATGTATAGGAATCTGCCAATCGTTGTCATCTGAGCAGGAAGTTTTGGAAACTGTTGCTTGGGGAATGAAGAATTTTAAACATTGAAACCAGGACAGGACAAGCAGGGCTGTATAATAGAAATGGCTGCTTTCAAAATGCAAAATAAAATGGTATCCGTTTTTAGTTATTTTTTATTTAAATTGACTACTGTTTTCACCGGGGCTTAATTTGTATATTGCAAGTGGACGTAATTTAGATTCAGATAGTTACATTTGTGTAAAATATTAAGTAAATTAAATATCATTTTAACTTGAACACCTATTTGCCTTTGCTAATTGCCTTTCGCATTGTGTCCTTGCATAAACATATACTGAAAGACTTAGGTAGCACTTGAAGCAAGTGGCCATGCTGCTATTTAATCGGGGTCGCATTTCGCGTATGATTAGTTCCAATAAATGGCTATAACGGTGCAAAGACATAAATTCTCGATTATCTGTAATCGCTTCCCCCGGCGTTTAATTTCGCAAATTAAATCTGTTAACTGTTTTCGTCTGCGAATTTAAATTATTAACAAACACCTCCATAATTCTCTCCGTCTGGCAGCCCGCGTATCTTTTTAATTGCGCCTGCATGTTCCACGACACATCAACGTGGACGACTTCATGTTTTAAAAGCACTTCAACAGATGCCTTAAAACGGCGGCGTGGCTAGACGATAACCGGAGATATCTAGCTTTTCAGCCTACACCAAGCAAGACGTATAAAACCCTCTCTTATAACCGAGATTAGTTAAGATACTGGCAGACGGAATTAACAACTTGTACGGCTTGCATTCCCTGCAGTGCCACCCTGCTAAGCTATTTTTGGGTTCTTGGTAATCCTTCTAACTTACAGGGTAAAATGTTGACGCTTCAAAAACAGTTTGGAGGTTAGATGATCTAGTCCAGCAGTATGTTACCCTACTTAGTTAAAAGGTTTTATCTGCACAATTTTGTGTTTTTTTATTAATGCTGCATTAAACGCCTGTATTTGCAATTGCTAGCTTCAGATGGAACCAAGTTATATTATGGTGCTTCTAAAAGATCCAAACAATAATATACTTAAGATTTCTGATTTAAAAATTAACTCGTTTAGTGAAATCTATCTACATATATCACAAAATCTTTCGTTTCAACACTACTGTGGTTCAAAGTTCTGGAAATTATTTTTGTTAATAACAACAAAATTCTATGAGAGATTGCTTTCACATTTGCCACATAGATTATTATAGTAAATAACCAAATTGTAGCCTGACTTATCGCTGGTATGTATGTGATCGACAAGAAGTTGTTTTTTCAACAAATTTTATGGTTGAATAAATTGTTTCAATATTTTTTTTGAATAGCGGTTAACTAATTGTCTAACCTTTATGTCGCCTGTTTATCTTCAAAGATTTATAAATCTTATTGATCATTTACTATACTTTTTTAGTCAACTTGGTGAATCTGATAGAAAATCTCCCATTTCAGTAATAGTTGTTTTGTTAATTCTTGATCAGTGGTTTAATACATTTTTCCTACACCTTAAAAAAATTGTTGTTTTAGATCGCAGGAGTTTGCGTTTGTATTTTTTATACATAAACAAGTTAAAATATCAAAAATGGAATAAAAATGATAAACTTTAAACAATATATTTATACTTTTGTTAATTATGCAGCGTTTTTCTGAACCTATTATAAGTTTATAATAAGATTTGGATTTGGATAAACAAGAAACTTGATGAAATAGAAAATGAGAACAATAACTGTAATCTGAGGAATTTCTATCAAAAAATCAAAAGAAATCAGAACAAGCAAAAGATAAAAATAAGAGCATTTAAAAACAAGAGATCAAAGAAATATGGGAAGATCACTTACGCGAACTAAAAATCGAAGATAATGAACAGAATCATCTGTATAGAGAAGTAGAAGAAGAACCTGAACCAACTTTAGAGGAGATGTAGGCAGTAATAAACAAGCTAAAAAACAACAAATCGCTCGGGAATGACGGTATACCAAATGCATTAGGTACTAAAATATGGAAGAGAAAAGACGACAACGCACCAGATGTACAAGATGATAAGACAGATATAGAAAAAGGAACAGTTCCAAAAGAATGGAGAAAAGGGATAATAACTCCGCTTTATAAGAAAGGAGACTCGGAAAACTGCGCCAGCTACAGAGGAATCACGTTACTCAACACGTCATATAAAGTTTTTACGTATGCACTAAAGAACAGATTGCAACCATATACAGAAAAGATAATCCAAGACTACCAACAGGGATTTAGACCAGGAAGAGGCACAACAGACGCACTACATATAATGGATAAAACATATGCCTATCACATCGAACTTCACATAGCGTGGACTTTAGAACCGCATGCGACTCTATCAATAGACAGAAGATGATACAGGAACTAAAAGAATCAGAAATTCCAACAAAACTAGTAAGATTAGTAAAAATGACCATGGAAGAGACCGAAGTAGCAGTAATGATAAATGGAATAACAACAGACTTCATCAAAATAGATACAGGTGTGAAACAAGGAGATATACTATCACCAATACTTTTCAACATGATATGCATATGCCGACGATGTAACGATAATCAGTAGAACAAAGAAAGAGCTGATAGAGAAACTCAAAAGCATCGATAAAGAAGCTAAATACTATGTCCTCCAAATTAGCGAAGCCAAAACAAAATATATGAAGTTTGACAAGAATCCAGCACAAATACAGGACATTCAGGTAGAGCAGTACAACTTAGAAGGGGTAAATACATTTTATTATCGTGGCAACCTGATCACAAGACCGGAACAGGAAAATAAAATACTTAAAGAAAGAATACAAAAAAGAAACAAAGCCTTTTATGCCAAAAAAGCTTTTTTATATAGTAACAGCTACAAAAAGCAACGAAAATACGGATTTACATGACACTAATAAGGCCAATAGTAACATACGGAATGCAAACCTGGGCCCTGAAAGCAGCAGAAAAAGAAGAACTCAGAAAGTTTGAAATAATAATACTAAGAAATATACTAGGACCAGCAAAGAAGGACAACAATACACTTAGAAGAAAAATTAACTTCTCTCTACAAGAAGAAATAAAAGGAGAGGATATAAGTAGTCAGATACGTGAAACCACAGAGACACATTATGCGATGCCAACACAGTCGAGTCATCAGAAAAATAACAGAATGGAAACCGGAAGGGAAAAGGTACAGAGGAAAACCAAAAACAGGTAGTGGGATAGTGTGCTGGAAAATCTATGACTAATGGAAATAGTAAATTGGAGAGACAAGAGTAAAAATAGAAAAGAATGGAGACAAGCAACAGAGAAAGCCAGATCATATTATAAGTTATGAAGACCGGAAGATATGAGGACTAATCCACCTCGGCAAATGGATTTCATTACATCCAGAAAGGATGAGGCCATAACCCTCATTGGGTTAAGGAGCCTATACATACAATAAGATTTGTAGGAACAAGTGAAAATCGTCCACTTATGTAACAGCGATAACAGATCATATTTCTAAAATGCGGTTCTTTACCATAGTAAATCATGCCCCAAATATGAAATGAAACGTTAAAAAGTTTTCTATTAATAACAAGAATAATTGTTTCATGAACTTTCAAGTTCCATACTACTGAAGATCCTTTGGGCACCGGTAACATTTTATACATACCTTTTACAGACCCTGTATATATATATTACTATTAAATGTAATAGAAGCTGTCATGAATATTGCTGAGCAAAATGAAGGTAAGTTATTAAAAATAAAAATATTTTTCGCAAACGTATACTTAATGACCTGTCACTCATTGCTTCAAAAAATTTTGCAAACGAAGCTGTAAAACGTGAAGTGAGGAAACCTTGTGGTGAAAATTCCATTAATGTGTATTAATAATATAACAGATGAAAATCGAATCAATATTAACGATAAATTATGGTCCACGAATAAAGCTGATTGAAGCTCTTTTTTGTTCACCCGTTTGGAATGAGTTAAAAAAGTAGGCATGGTGAATATGTTAACGCTTGTCAAGTTTTTAAACTGATTTGCAGAATCCAACTTCTGAAACAATATCAGCGTTAAACTGCTGATTTATTAGTTCCTAAAGCTTAAAAAAAGAATTTCGTGCAAATAAGTAAAAAATTTACAAGTTTGCATTAACTGAGTCCAAAAATTTAATTTAGAAAACAATTCCAAATTATCTTATAAGCGCATGGATAGTTGGTGCGATACAGTTTCCTGCCAAATAAAAAAAATTAAAAACGTTAATCAGTATTGGGCTCGAGAAAAGGCCCTAAAGTGGATTTTCCTGTAGTATTGTTTGCATTAGAAAAAATAGTAAAATATGAATTTAATAAAAAATAAGTAGCGTTATAGCTAAAAGTAAAATGACAACATAAATTTCGCCTAATTTTTGATTATTTTTTCCATTTGTTGTTTTGCTAAAGAAGCTAAGCAATATATTACTTACATTCGATGATGAGATACTACTGAAAGCAGTAACCATATGTGGTGTAAAATACAACAACAGTGTGGAGGAAGTTGATCACTATCATCAAAATATAAGTAAATATTGCACTGTGGTGATTGGTAAAGAGTGGTATGGTTCTACATTGAGTTGGAACATTCACTAATATAAGGTCAAAAACTAGAGCAACTGGCATTAGACACAGTGCACAGAAGATCAGCTAAGATTTTTTTATTATACCAGTCATAATTCTCAAGTTCATGAATAGTGGTATGATTGCATGTATCATTTCCTCGTTTCCCCATATGTGGTAATTATCATATATAATGCAACTAGTGGGTTCTTCATTATGAAATAATCATTTCTGTTTAGACGAGATATATGGTTTGGCAATCCGAAGTCCGAAGGCCTCGCGTGATTGTCAAACAATATATCTCGTGTAAACAGAAATGATTTGATAATCAAGAAGACACGAGTTGCATTCGGCTAGATTATATCACGAGTCAATAAAAAACGTTTGAACAGTTTATTTATAAATATTAAAAGTACAGTTAATGTGATTGTTATGACAATTGTACTGTCTGCAGATAACACGATGATTGTGAAGGTATTTGACTATCAGTTATTAGTCAGGAAGCTATATGATTATCATAGTTGCTATTCACATTATCAAAAGTTAGTACATGCGTAACTCTGCATTTTTCCGTTTTTCATTGGTTGATGATAGAGGAAGCGCTATAATCACCAAAAAATAATCGCAAGATGCGAAAAATGTGACATCACAGTCCACGCTAAGTTAAGTGATTAACATGTATTATTTTGAATGATATTTAGCATGAGACTCCAGGCAGGTATATGTAATTTTTTGGTATATCATCAATAATAATACTATCACAAGACGTTTTTCCTAAAAGAAACACTAATTTTCCTTGCAAATGGAATACTTGATATAGCTATGGAGTAGAGTGGTATTCGATTAGATTATATTATTTCGTTCACCTAATAAACAATAATCAGAAGTAGTTTTTCTTAGTTTTTCCTGTTTACCCTTTTTCAATCCACTTTCGGATAGAACCTTTTCCCAATTCCAGAAATTTTGTTTAATTTTCTGGAGGTCTTTGATATTTTAACCCAATATGTAGGTATACATTATTAATTTATTCCATGGGAGGCCTTTCCCCTTTTCTTTGTTCGTGCCATGGCCGCCAATCTTGAATTGCAGCATCTATGAACATTTATTAATATCAATACGAGTTTCAGTGTGTGACAGGAATATTATTAAATTTATTTTAGAAATTGCTGAAGAAACCAAAGAAACTAGATGTTATTTGTCTACCTCCAAGGTGAAGTCTTTCGACTTCAAATGCATCAATGTTTAATATTTTTTCCGCAAATATTACGTCATAAATTTCATATCTCACACTGAATTTTATAGTACGCCCTGGCATATTTTAACGTAACGCAATAGACATTCACCTCCCAGCTATTTTTAGATAATTTTAATTTGTGCATTGTATGCTAATATTTTCTTTTCACGTAAAGCCACTTGAATTCTAATGTTAATGTGCCATTATGCTATTTAATGTTAAGTGTCTAATTTAATGGATGCAAATTTTGATTGCTGCCAAATAGTTTAAATTCTAACCTTTGTCGCAGAGATGCTTGATTTACATATCTACAGCAGCGATTTGCAAAACAAAGATCTAGTGCTGAAAAGGACGCCAATCTTATAGAATTATATAGATCTAGCAATCAGTAACTGAATGATCATAATAAAATTGTGAATATACAATTTCCAAGATACTTAACAAAATGAACATTCAAAACTCGAAAACAGTATGGTGTAACCTTCCCTTCCTTAATTTTTATATTGTAAAGTGATCAAGTATAGATTGTTACTAAATTTAATAGAAGTAAAACAGACACAGAATTATGCAAGACTAAATATAGAGAATCAATAATAAGATTTTTAATTAATAAAGGAAAACTTTTTTCTATAGCAAATGTTAAAGTGTGCTTTAATCGACGCAAAACAAAAGGTCAAGTGTTACGTTAACAGCAAGGGTAGATAAAGTAGCACTTTAACATCAAGGGCAGATAATGTAATTTAATTTTATAACTTTTATTTAAATTAAATATTACAGCTTCGTATTATCCTAGCAACCCAATCTAGATACTGAGATTTTAAAATGTGATTGATTTCCCTTATTTTCTTTTGAAATTGTTAAAGTTCTTGCTATAGAAAAAAAATTATTAAATACGACGATAAAGGTATTACTATCTACTCTAGAATCATTAACGTCTCGACGTTAAACGATTCAGTCGTGGATAAAATTTAACTTTATCGTCTTGTATAATAAATTACTATTAACTAATACAACAGTAACTGATACGTGATCAAAAAAAGTTATCTTCCATGGTGATGCGACTTTGATAGCTTTTAGATGCTAATAATCACTATACTAAAGTTGCAGTCTTAACATGCCAACAAATATTCGATCAATCGTTGTTCAGGGCTTCTATAATTTTATATCATCCTGCGGTCACTTTAACAGCCCAAAACCCAAAAAAATCATCAGTAATAAATCAGCAATGGCAGGAAACGGCGTGTGCCTTTAACAAAAATCCATTGTAAGCCATGTAATGTAAGCCTCAATGGCACCGCAAGTCCGTCGCCACACGTCATCATTTACATTTACAAGTGCTACCTGAATGTGGCACTTTAACGCCTTTTTGAAAAGCACTCGAGGAAAATAATTCGTGTAATGTATCCGTTTACGCATTGTGTTTGGCCACACAAAGGCAGCATCGTTAAACGCTTAGCGCCTTCTGTTTGCCAACAATCTGCCAGACAGCTCGCTTGACAAAGAAGGCTCTGTGGAGGAGCACCAACCGAAAGAATGCGAGCTATACCTGAGATTACCTGACTGTTAAAATCCCTTTCGAATTGCCAGACGGTCTGGAATTCAAAAAGGCCTATTTGGGTGCCGGATTGAACCATATTTCACGTGCAGCGTTGTTGGGACAAATTGATTGTGACGTTAGGTAGAAAGCTGTTAGTGCACCTCCACAAGTGCCTGCTCTGCATTGTTCACCTGCCTCGTAAGTAACAATTTTTCGATGCCGAACGACATTCGCTCCCAACTGGCAGTAAATTTAGATTTGGTATCAAATTGCCATTGCGGGCGCTATAAATAACCGGACTTTTGATTAGGCCGGCTTATGGCAGCAGTTGCCCCTGGCAATTAGCGATATTTGCCAGTAGAAAAAGATAATAATATCAGCCAACAATAAGTGTCCCATGGCGAGCCCTGTGGAGCACCCACGGCCCACCTGACTACCCTTTCGGGTCGCCTGCTTCCCACATGGCTCATAAAGGAAGCGATCGCATTGTTTTCATCAATGCATAAAAGGGTTACAAATAACTGCCTTAATATTCGGTTGTGCATAATAGCAACGATTTTCTTCACCGTCGTGCTGCCCAGCCAGTATGACTTCGCCCATTTCCGTCGATAAAAATTTAATTTGAGTGCCCACACCTTTGCTTTTATTAGGACTGAAATTAATGGCCTAGAAGAAGTTGATGGTAAACAGCGGTTTGTGGGGCGGTTAGTTACATATAATTTTATAAACATTGCTGTAATGATACAAATCGGTAATGAAATTCATAATATACTGATTTAAGGTTGTCAGAACATTGTTAAAACTGGCGAGATGGGATTTAGGGTAAAAACAAGTTTTATTAATTGAACTAATAAAACTATCAAATTCTTAAAACACGACCAAAAGACAAAGTCATAAAAAATAATTAAAACATTGGTGCTCTAACATATCAAAGATCTATAAAAATAATAACAACCGAACCCCAATAATTTATAGGAACATCCTTAAACGGCTTTACTAAATTGCATCTATTGTCGGTTTTGCTCTTGCTGTAAACGCCAACTGTTATGGTAAATATATAATTAAAAGGGCGTCCAACCAGTATATAACAGTGTTTTTTCTTCCATTAGTAACGAGTAATCGAAAAAAAATTCTTCAAGTGACCTATGATCATTGTAAAACAAAAAATTTCACGGCCCAGCTTCATTTAGAAAATATTGAACGTCAAAAGACTGCAAAATCAGCTTTCAATAATATTGTCAAGCTTCTGTCAAGAATGCTAATTGAGGTTATCATGGTAATAGTGAGGACACATGTCCAAATTCTAAGCCATAAATCTAGAAGAATTTGCACACTTTTGCTGTTAAGCACATTTTTTTTGTATGTAATACGATAGATTTTAGTTCCATTGCAGTTTTTATTTTGTTTGGTTGGTCCTACTTTTCTGACTCAAAATATTCTAAAAATTTACTGTAAATCTGTAAAATGCTACAGACTTCCTGAAAATTTATCTCAAATTTGTTATGCAATGTTAAAAACACTTGTATATTAGCAAATCGCTGAATGATTTGTAAAAACTTGATAAAACTATATAGAAAACTTACTGCAAATCTCAAATGCTAAAGGTGTTTTAGTATGTTAAATACCAGTTGCATTTTCAAGATTTGGTGAAAACTTTAAAAATGTGCTGCACACTTTCTGAAAATCAGTGACAAGAAACTTAAAAAATTATTCCACAGTTGCTACATATTCTAGGTCGCCCTGTGTAGGTTCACCGCACAAGAGCGGCTATCCAAGAGGCGGCAATTTGATTGATTCTATTTTTTCGGCATCATTTAACACGTTCACTGCTAATCAGTTTTTTAAGATTAATGGTATATGCTTGGTGATAATGTAGGAAATGCAACTTTAAAACCGTTGTTTAATACAAGATGGCAAGATCGTGCAGAAGCGATAAAACCTCTTGAAATTAACATGTTTACATGCATTTATCAACTCCTCTTGGAATAACTAAAGATGGCGAATCAAGAGAGCAATCTAAGAATATAGTTTGTAACTAAAAATGTTTTCTTTCAATTATTCGATGGTAAGATATTTTAACTAAAATTACCGTCACCAGTAAAATGATGCTAACCTTTTCATTTAATATACAAACAGTTATTAAAGGTGTTGAACAAATTTTAAAACAATTAAAAATAATATGACATGAATATTTGACAGAGGATGGTAGATATTTTGGATGTATAACCAGTTCTTCTAGATATTCCAAAGAGATATAAGAAAATAAAAGTTCTATGAAGCAAATAATAAATCGTTATGTACATAGTGCGGAAGATAATTTTTAACTATACTTAGTTTTTGCGATATTTGTTAGTGCTCTACTGTCTCTAATTGAAGGCTTTATGTGTTAAAATGAACAACGAAATATTTAAAATCATCCATAATGTCAACGAATTGAAGCAACTCAAATAGGAAGATATCTATTTCAGGAACTTTATAATGTTTAACAAAATATCCAAATATTTCAGTTGTTCTAAGAATTTATCTAATATTACCAGTAGCAATGGCTTCAGGGAAAATACGTTTCTGGAAAGTGAAAAAAAGTTATAAATTATTTACCATTAACTACTCGTAAAATTTACAAAAGTTTCACAAATTTATCTATAATATCTATCGTAAAGGATACACATTAGGAATCATTTAAACTTAGATGGATTAACTAAGCATTTTTGTAACAATCTAATCTCTATGGGTATACAATTGTTGTAATTTTTAAAGTTGCAATACCTGTTGGTATTAATAAACTTGTATATTTTTTATTTATATTATATAATCCAAAATTACATGAAAACCTTCTCCTAATAATAATTAATAATTATTATTTTAGTATACATATTATCCTAAATAAATTTTAGTATATTAAATTTTTAAATTTACTTGAAAAGAAATATCATACGATAGTAGAGAAGAAAATTTAGAATGTCTCCACTGCTTTATCATCATTGATCTCCCTTTTTATCCTGTCTGGCTACTAGGTGTGTAAATGTTAGAAATAGCTGCAGTTGGTCTCTTGTTTGTGTTTACAAGTAAGAAACACCATATAATCCAAATAACTGTTCATTTGTGTCCCTTGAGGCTGCTTTATTCCAGGTGATTTTTTTTTGTTTTTGTTGTAATCATTTTGAAAGTGTCATAAAAACCACAAATGTGCTGAAAATGTTAGAAAAGATATTTATTTTATTTTGGAACCATAATCTTGTTTACTGACCCTTGATAGTGGGCGTAAAAGAGCTTTTATGGCCCTAGGGCCTATAAAGTTGCTAAGCAGTATAACAACCACCAACAATGTATCATAGCAACACCAACAATCTGCCTAGAAACCATAGCACACCAAAAATTCTCAGCGCCAGTACAACGATGACGCAGTAGTCTGTAGCCAAAATACTGAATCCTTGAATTTTGTCTATTTTGAGAATCAAAATAAAACAAAATGTTGTATGTATCACGTAGCTAATCACGATTATAGCTTTCGGGAATTTAAAGCTCTCCGCTTCGCGTCGCGCTTTAAATATTCCCTCCTGCTATAATCTCTTGATTATGCCCTTAATATATAAATAACAAACTATTATACTTTGTGAGGTTAGAATATGTATCGAAATACCATTTTTGCCTCTCACAAAATATTTATGTAGGGGACACTTCTGTGTGTTGATAATATTCACCAAAAATATATCTTTCGCAGAAATCATGGAGAATTGTAAGAATCCACCAAAATATAAAGTGAAAAGCCAAATGGGCAAACTGAATAATCTTAGGAAAGATAAGCACATAAAGGCAAAACATGAGTGAAAGAAAAAGGAAAAGACAAAGACATCATAAATAGAGAAAGGCACAGCAAAGGAACCAAAATAATTGGCCTAAAGATTATATCATAGCAGCAAGATATATTTCTGTAATGTAGGTGTGATATCATTTGTATTTAAAATAATATGAGATATAAGGGATATTTACATGATATTTTAAAATGGTATATGAGCAGTATCACAAAGATATATAATATATACAAACAACATCTCGAGGATATTTAAAAATGTTTAAATTTAACTGAGTTTCCCCAAATATCAAGGGGATATTATAAAATTAGATATACCGAATATTTGATCCCGATTAATAACGGATATTTGTCATACCGGGTGACAATGAGACTAGGGCCGTGTTTATATCTTCATTATTTAGGAATCCATTTGGATAAAATTTTATACCAAGATACTAGACATAATTTCTGATTGGCTGATAGATATAGTCAAAATGAGTGACTTCCGGTTTCACCGGAAATTATACTAACTTTGATTTTTTAAATGGAATACCCTGTATATTTTATGTTTTTCTGAATCTACGAGTCAAATTACATATGACAGTGTTGCCAAATTTAAATTTTTTTAAACAAAAAAATATTTTAATTTTTATTTTTTACCATAGAAGGCCTTGACTTGGAAAAATTTATTCTAATTGACTCTAGCAACTCTTAACAATAGCTATTTTGTCAATAAGGTCAATAACAAATCTTTAATAAATGAATGACATTTTCTAAACTCGTTTTTTAAGAAAAAGTCACTTTTTTTTAATGGCACCTACTAAGGGCCATCTTGCCATTGGATAGAAAATCTAATTACCAATCTAACGATATGTATCATGCACTACTTTATCTTTATCTGAAACTGAAAATGAATTAATTAATTATTTGTTTAAATCTATTTAAAAAACCAATGTTAGTGTCACTTCCGGTGAAACTTTGGTTCTTTAAATAGATCACTCTATATGTTTTATGTTTTCGGAATCTACGACTCAAATTACATACAACAGTGTTGCCAAATTTTGCTTTGGTATTATTAGTTATTACATAAAAATATTTAAAAAAATTATTAATTAATTAATTTTCAGTTTCAGATAAAGATAAAGAAGTCCGTGATGCATATCGTTAGATTGGTAATTAAATTTGCTGTTTAATGGGAAGATGGCCCTTGGTAGGTGCCATTTAAAAAAAGTGACTTTTTCTTAAAAAACGAGTTTAGCAAATTATATTCTTTTATTAAGGGATTGTTATTGACCTTATTCAAAAAATAGCTATTATTAAGAGTTGCTAGAGTCAATTAGAAAAGATTTTTCCAAGTCAAGGCCTACTATGGTAAAAAATTAAAATTGAAAAAAAAAATTTTTTGTTAAAAAAATGAAATTTGGCAAGACTATTATATGTAGTTTGACTCGTAGATTAAAGAAAACATAAAATATACAGGGTGTTCCAGTTGAAAATTCAAAGTTAGTATCATGTCAGTAAATTTCCAACTTTGGCGATACTATACCATACAAAATATTTTACTTCAAATTGCAGTTTTATTATCGCTAGTATTTACTAACCAGTAATAACATTTTGATCTGAATACAAACAATTGTAAGATATTTATGTTATATGCAAATTAAGATTTTGTACAAATATGCAGAATCTACAAAATTTGGATGTATTGTAAAATTCCCGCCTAATAAAGTATATAATGGTTTTTAAATAAAGTAATTAATGGCAAGGGATACTACACTTTATAAAATGTATTAGATTCAATTAAGAATTCTGCCTGTCAACTCAGGGCAAATTAAAAGAGTGTAATACTAATTACGACAAATAAATGGTATATTGCCCTTTTCTTATTTTATGTATCCGCAATAAATTCGGGCTTAGCTGCGTAGAACATGAGGCAAACTTGGTTTAGGGTGTAGGTTCATAAAATGAAGAAAAACTTTGTATGACAAATAACTCGTTGTATGACAAATGCTCTCAAATATTTCGGGCAAATGCACAATTTCCATCTGAAGTATAGATAACCTCTAAATTTGACTCAGGAACAAAATGATCTGTGTCATAAGAAGCAGCGTAAATTGAATTTTAAAACGCCAAAATGGATATAAAGCATCAGGTAAATATGATTAATATTGTGACGTAGCAACTGCTAAGCTCGTTTTGTTTCTAGTGTGACGCAGAACCCACGCGCGATCGTTTTTTTATTCTACATCCGGTCAAAACTGAAAAATTCCGCGTCATCCTGCATTTTCAAAGAAGCTAACTGAATTTCTGGAAAACGGACGGATCTGGATAACTGGAACTTCGCGCTAAACCTCGTAGGCAGTCTTAACTTGACGAACCCCGCGAATTCTGGGGCTGCAGCAAAGGCTTCCTGTGGAATCCCACCTTAATCAGAGAGTTCTGTGACGGTGGAAACACCTCCCAATGACGCCGCGGGAATTATGTACTTGGTAATGGCTTGTTGGTTGGAATTCCTACACGTACGGGCTCATGAAGGTCATCGCTATACGTAGCAGACACTATTTTTGCTGGGCGATACTGCTTACTTCTGGAATTGGACCCTCGAAGTTACTCGCACTTGGACGAATCTTGCGCTGGCTAAACTGCTTCACTTGGACCCCTTAACACTTGGCAAACTATACCCACAGATGGCCTGTACACTAATTAATAACTTTATACACAAATGGTATTAAAAAGGACTTTTTATTTATAATTTTATGTGGTAAATTGAGAAGCTCAATCTGGCCCCTACACAAATTTTAGAAGTTTCTGTGGTTATTTTTTAACAAAAAACTGTCATGTAACTTAGCAACTAGATTTTCAATTTTTATACAAGAAATTAGGTTTGATAACATGTTTGAACTTATGGACTACAGTTTTGATGTCATGTCTTTGCCTAACTACTAAAATTGTCTTTTTCTTGGAATAAATGTCACTACACATTGCTCTGATTTTAAATCACTTTTGTGTATAATGCACTGATACACTTGGAGTTCCTTTAGCATCTCACTAATTGTCTTTCAATCGGTTGCCTTCCATTTGCATTGCTCTTTGCAGTAATTATTTTGCTAGGACTGTTTCGTTTACCTTTCAGCTAATTTGCCGTTTGCTGGCTTACACTTTTACTACATAACGCTCATATTCTTTCTGTATTTAACAAATCATTCTGTATCATTTTATTCACATTATGTCTGACAATAATAAGCTCAAATCAGCCACTTACAAATTAAATTGCATTAGCCCTTCCAAACATTTATCATATCTGAAACGCTGAACGTAACCCTTCTGTAACCTGATTTATTTCATGATAACTTGTAGCCCTCAAATTATTAGTTTCTGCTGCTCACATCAAGTGCACTTGTTAATGTGAAGTACTGATTATTTTGCAATACATACAATATTGGATTATGTGCACATTTAGTTAATTAGGCAATCAGAATTTCTATAGGCAGTGAACCATTGCAATCTATATAAGACATTGGTAAATATTTATAATTGATTGACAATCAAGTTTGATAATAACTAATATTATTGTGTCACCTATCATTTACGTAAATTACTGTAAATATCTCTATTATTTTTAATTTAGTATGCTATTACAAAGTTTCAAAGTTAATAGGTTAAATTAATAATTCATGGGAACGAGAATTGTAGTTTTGAGTTAATTTGTTGTTTAAAACAATTTTTATTTTGAATAATTATGTGTTGCTATAATTAAGGGCTTGGCTTGGCAGTATTTGATAGAACCATTAATTCATAATAGTCCAATCTTGCTTACTCAGCCTTTAAGTCGGCGATGTATTTAATATATTTATTTACTTACGCTGTTTCTTTTACCTTAAAATTTTAATCGAGTTGTTTGTGACACGCGTGCCATTACATTTTGATAGATAAAAATAAGAAATGCAAATATTTGATTGCAAATATCAACATTTAAACATTTTAAACTAGTGAATAAAAATGTCCACGCATGTTAAAGAAAGAGGTCTTGAAAGAAAGTAAAATCAATAAAGCTCTAAACAGAAATATAGCCCACAATTGGTGTAAGTAAATATTTTGTTTAAGAATATATCCTGTAATTCATGGCTAAAAACCATAGCCTAAAACTAAAAACTATGTTTAAACAGAAAGGGTAACAAATAAATGAGGGGTCGTTATTGTCTCACCTATCTAATGTTTATTTTTACATGTCGAATATATTAACACAAAAGTCAAAATTTAAATAAAATTTGTTCCTATAATCATTCATCAAAAATATTCCACACCTATGTCAAATAAATAATTGAAATTTTTAAAATCTCTGAAGACCGTAACTTAACATTTTGTATTTTATTTAAATGTGTAACTTTAACACGATTAATCAATTAAAAAAAATTACTAACATAACTTAAACTTACCAAATAACTGAAAAATTCTTCTAAAGAATATAAAACTATTTTAGTTTTATTTTTAAATTAATACATACATTAAAAAAAGTTGTTCTCTGAATGTCATTTTTTGACAGTGGTCTATTATGATGTGTATGCTATGAATAGGTTTGTTTTGTCAAAAATCCAATCGAATCGACGCACCGAAAGTGTTTACAGCAGCATTTTCATAACAACGCTCCTTACATAAATGAAATGTAACATTTTCGAAGCATCAAAATGTCATAATAAGCCAACTTTAAAAAGCGAGTTAAAAAAATACTGTTCTTAAATTATAGTACTAGAACGATTATATTGCTGAAAACTAATTGCTTTCGAAAAATAAGTCTGGATTACTATACAAATTAAACCATTATTCACACAAAAATTCAAAGAAAAAAGCAATTGCAGTTCTTTGAACTCGTTAAAGTGTGCAGTGCCAATTTTTACATTTGTTTTATCTAGATGAACTGCTGATTTATTAAAATTGCTTGGTATAGTTTTTATAATATACATAATAACTTCTGCTTTACATAAGTCTCGTTTATAGAACCGGTCATTCAAGAGCGTTACACTAAACAAAATTTAACTATGTAAGAACTCGTCGTTTGTTTCAAGGCGGAAATTTATAATGATTAGGGGCACCATCTTCATAACTTTATAACGAAGTTCTAATTGCGAAACTGCCGATTTTAAAAGCCATTAAGATTCCAAGACTGTGGTGAAACAGCGATAAATTTCAGCGATTGCAGTCAATTAGTCAAGTATTTTTGAAAACAGTCGCATTAATAGTAACCTACAAAAACACAGGAAGTTCCTTAAATTCAAATCGACAGCATAGAATAAGCTATTGTATTGTGGTGACATGGACGGTCAGATAGTTAGATCTGCATCAAATTGATTGGGTCTATCCTACGGATAGATAATTCTTTCCATTAGCAATTAAGATACTAATTTTCGCTTGTCAATTACCTGGACAGATTAAATTAGAAAATTAAAATCGGGCACACCTGCTGATGTTTGGTGCTGACGTGTTTACAAAAAGATCCAAATTGAATACGTAATTTAATTAACAAGCATGCTATTATAAGAAATTTTAAAATTATGAAAAGAAATGTATTAAATCTAATATATCAATGTTTTCAACTCCGCCGATTGAATTATAGGTGCTATTAAATTTTTTAGTGATACAAACTCTCTAAGTTGCATAGAGTGGCCTGTCTATTCATAGCTGGTGGTACATTAAATAGTAAATTAGTTTTTAACTGGAAAATAGTTTAACATGCGGATTACCTTATACATCCTCGATTACAATGCTCTTTCTATAAATTTCATGCCTGCTCAGTAAGTTCTACTTAACCATACCATATATGCATGCGATATAACCGTTACGAAGCGATTTTTACCAAGGTTAATTTAAATTTCATTAATTTAAGGTATCATAATTTTACCAATAGTTGAACATTAAATACGAAAATATGCTGACATGCACAAAATTTTATTTTGAATGGCAGTGAGATATGAAAAATGATTCCCTATAAAAGTATGAAGATAAAAACGTGCCTTGTACGTTAGCAAGAAATACCTAATTACAAAGTATGAGAAAATTGCCTATTTCAAGTTGGTTTGTTAAGCATCATTTTAACAAGGAAACTTTATTACATTCTTTCTTATTATAATAATTGAATAAACTTGTGGCTTTTGTTGATACGTCGCTCTAATACCTTTATTGTATGTAGTATTTGGCTGTCAATTTGTGGCGCATTTTCTTGACACATATTTTGGATGTTCCTATTACTTAAAAAGGAGTTGCACCTTAAGTAATGAAACTTTAACAACAAATTATTTTATTTATAGTATCTACATTAAAAGGAAGCGCAAGATAAAAGCTTGCTATAAGAGGAGATATAAAAGTATTAGATAGCCAAGGGCAAACAGAATTAAAATATAGTGAAAAGCAAAGGAGAACGGTGACAGGCTCAAATAATTCTAGGGAAGTAGTAATAAACATGAAATAACAAGAAACTGAGGAACACCTATAGGAAGGAAACTAGGTTAGATGTAACATAGGTAAAAGGGGTGGGGTGATATTTAACAATGTATATTTACAACTATTTGTAATAAGGAAGGAGAAAACAGAAATTGTGTTGGTGGAATATCTCAAGCGAACATAAAAAACTGAAAATACTACAAGGCATACACAGATATCAATAAAGAACAAGAATATTTTTGAATTTGATTAAAAATGACAGAAATATGACAAAAACTAACAAACAATGAAATTAAGAATAGTTATCATTTGTAAATATGGCGCAGGTGGCAGGTATTTATAGTTAATATCTATTGAATCGTATCATTAGCCTCACTAACTGTTGATAATTATGAAATATGGAAAACTCCGTTCAAAAATTGATAAAAATGGTTACAAATGTTGATTACATTTAATGAGCTGTTTAGTAGGAATTAAAGAAGTAGGTACCGGAAATCACGCAAAAACTATTTCTCATATTAAATCCCCGTGGCCATGTTTGGTGGTTATCATTAAGCCCGAGATTGTTCAAAATTATGTACAAAATCGGCAACATTATTTTAACGTTGTTAATAATATTGAAACAGTAGAAAAAATACTTAGTAATGACATTATAACAATTTACAAATAAAAAAATGCAGCCGGTGGGATTTGAACCCGCGCTCCCAGGCAAAATCCGATTGCTAGTCAGAAGCTTTCATCGCTAGCCCAAGATCGCACACCTATTTTACTTGCTTATCGCTGTTTTATAAATGATGCGCTGACGACGCTGCCGGTCGTGGACGAATTGCGCCCGGTTGGTACCGATTAAAAGGCGACAGACGCAAAGACGCAGGCACAACATAGTTTATAGACCGATTTGCTAAATCAATTATCTTAGAAACATCAAATATATTTTCTAAAGAAAAATAAATATTTTGTGAGTGTCATCTGAGAAAAACTGGAATACATTGCAATAGCAAAGAACCGTGCACATTATAAACTGATTGTGATGACAAACCAATTACTCAAGCACTAAACTTTAAATATCTTCGAGTTGAAACATGTAGTAAAAAATCTATCAAGGGTGCGATTATAAACTAATAAAATCTCAGCTATTTACGAAAGATCGTAGTATGGTGTGATAAAAATAATCCAATTTAAAGTAAAACGGGAATTTACTTTTAGTCTTGACAAGCCACTGAAACAACAATTAAAATATCAGGATAAACAGCTCCAAAACCGAGATAAATATCCTTAGAGCGATATCAGGATATACTTAAAATGACTGGATGTTGTATGTTGGAGTCTATTAATATAAAATTTAGAAGCCATACTTTTAAAATAATTTTAAAAAATTAACTGCAAGTGTGATTTGGGTTGGTAGCTATCCTAACCGGTTGATAAGGGAAAACGCCATTTCACAGCTTCTTATAAATAAATTACCTTAATTTAGTCCAGAACTATACGATTTAAATAAAAATGTCTTTACAAATTGTCCCATTATTCGATAGTGGCTAGAACATTGTTTCTTTTAACGGTAGAAAGTATCCGACATTTACAATAAACATACCTACCAAGAAAATATTGTTTCGGTTAGAGTCCACAAAAGCTAAAATGTACACTTCACATACTGTAATCGATTTTTATTTTATGAGAGATGACGTTATATATCAATTAATGTTTAAGTGATGAAGACAAGGTTTCATGCTTCGTCACCATGAAACGGGAATTTGATCTTCCTCGCCTGGAGTGTTTCTTTTAATGTTTCTACATATAGCCAGCCTGTAATTACTTTTTTCATTGTTAATTAGGTTCAAGTGCAAGTCCGTCCCTGTGCAGTGGGCGAATTGTAAAGCGTTATTTAGTATGTACAGTAGGGTGGTTCTAATTTTGCAACCTCGGAATTTTGTTAGTCGCACCCCCTACATTCGTTCCAATGCCAAAAAAACTAACTCATAAAATTTTTTAGCCCAATCGAACAATATTAACACGTGCCACCGAGCGTTGGAAATTTCCGAATTGCAGATTTTAATTGAATTCACTTGTTATCAATTAATATCTTACGAACCGGAAGTGCTATCGAAATTTTGATAATAACATAAATAAAAGGAAATTTTACTTTCTACAATTGTAGTTAAATTCAATTTGTCCGCAAACCTACCAGATGTTAAAAAAATGCGTCAAGTGTTAGAAAAACGTAATAATTCGATTTTTTTTCTTTCTCTTTTTTAATTTGAAAACGTAGAAGTATTACAATTTTGAAGTAAATTGCAATCCATTATTCAATTTTAGGCGATTTTTGATAATACAAGTCAATAGATCTTATGATATATAAATGTTTGAAATTCAATAATAATTTTTTTTTACCTATTTTAAGTATATTGAAATATTTATTTATATCAGTTATTTAAAAAAAAAACGAGTCAAACTGTCGAACACAGTTTCTTTGTTTGTCAATACAAATCAGATGTTTAGAGGGAGGATATACCATTTTAAAATTTTAAAGCATAAAATGGCCTCAACGTCAAAGGTTCTTCGTGAAAAAGACTAAGCACTTTTAATAGGAAATGATGCGCATTAAATTATTGGTAGTTAATTGCTCTCAAACAAACAAGTTTTACAAGTACTTTTTTTAATATGCGAATAGTTAACTTGAACTTACATAAAAGTGCAAAATTAATTATTCAAGGAATAGTGTTTTGGTAAAAAGCACGAATTCCAGCTAAGGAAAAACATCATTATGTACAAAAGCTGGAATTATTATACTCTGAATGAAGGAGTCTGCTAAAACAAAGCAATAAAAGAACGGATTCATAAAAGGAAGGAATAACAATTTTATGAAAAATTTGACGACCTGTTCGATATCGCACATGCGAACGCTCTAGAATTAATAGATGTAGAAGATAAACAGTTTTTGCCTCTTCAATGGCAAAAAGGGTAGTATGCTTGGTATTGATATCAGGTTACATCAACAAGAGAAGAGAACTGAATAACGACTGGAAAGAGAAGATGCAAGAAGAACATGAACTTACGAAGAAATGGAAAATTTAAGTAAGTACAGTGAGCGCCAAAAAGCATTGGTCAGTTTCAATTTGTAATAACAATTTATTTGCTTAAATTACACAGTTAATCAGAACTATTTCTTAAAGACTAAGAATGGGAGATTCACTTATGAAAAATGTTGTCGGTTAAATGACTCCCCTCTTGTTGAATGCACTCTTTTAAACGGTGGCCGAAATCTCTCATCACACGTTGCCGCATATCCTGCAGTATAGCTTCAATATTTTCCCGAATAAACATTTTAAGCTTTTCCAGATTTTTTATCTTTCTTGTAAATACTCTGCTTTTCAAGTAATCCCAAAGAAAAAATCAGGAGTGGTTATGTCCTGCGATCTCGAGGGCTAATGAAGGTCACCATACCAAGAAATCAGTTTATTTGGAAACGATTGTCGAGGAGATTCGTATTAATTCTTGCGGTGTAATTTGTAGCACCGTCCTGTTGAAACCAATATTCATTTACTATCTCCTCCTCTATTTGCAATAAAAAGATCTTTAAAGCATGTAATGTCTTTGAGATGTAACCGTTAGCGTTACCGTTTCACCAATTTCCTCGAAAAAATGAGCCCCGACAATCTTTGACGGTGAAACAGCACACCAAACTGTCACTTTCGGAGGATGTCAAACATTGAAACAAAACTCCCAAGTTTCCGATTTATGAAGAAATTATTATTGATTCCATAGGTGAAGTGTATGGGTTTTTATTAGGTATTGAAACTGACCAATGCTTTTTGGCGCTCACTGTATATGTAATTGTTTACTTCACGTCACAAATGATATTGCGGAAAGAAGTATTAAACTGGTCGAAAAATATAATAGCTTAATTACCAAGAAAGAGGACCAAAAACAGTACTTGCTACAAGTTGTTAGTCATTATCGGCGTCAATATCCGGATTCCAGTAAAGTTTCCTTAGAAAAAAAAAGTAATTATTGTGATATGCATTTAATTATTTTACATATAGGTAATTTGGTATATCTGTTTTATTCTTAAGTTTGTAAATATAATTCTTTCAATTTATGTAACTTCAGTAATTATTTAATATTGTTCGTTTTATTTAATTTGTAAATAAATATATTGGCTTAATTATATTATATTTTTAGTTATTAATATAAAAAAGCAATTTTTCAAGAATTTTTACCTTTTTTTAATACTTAACGCATATTTTTTAAATTCCAACAAGTTTACAAAAAAATTGCATATAACTAAATTAGTAGCAAATTAAATTTCCTTTTATTTATGTCATTATCAAAATTTCGATACGACTTAATGTTCGCGAGATATTAATTGATAATAAGTGAATTAAGTTAAAATCTGCAATTTGAAAACTTCCGGGGCTCGGTGGCACGTGTTAATATTATTCGATTGGGTTCAAATTTTGTATACGTTTGTTTTTTCGGCATTAGAACGACTTTAGGGGGTGCGACCAAAAAAAATCGAAAAAGTTTTTTCCACTAAGTATAACGTAGAACCACCCTAATGTACAGCGATAAATAAGCATCGCGGGAAGTGTTAACTTAAGCACCTTTGCGGGTGGCAGAATCAGTAGCCAGCGAACCTTGGCCCTAGATACATGTGGGTGAACGCCTATTAGAGCATTGTTTCTGCGGAAAGTTAAATTAGAAGCGTCTGCAAAAACTTGCAACGTTTAAAGTTTACTGTATAGGTTTTGGGTGCAGTAAGCAGCGTTTGAATGTCCAGCAAGCGCTATTTTCATTCTGTACAGGATAAGCACGCATTGTAACACACCAAAGGTGGTTTTGAAGTGTTACTAGGATTTTGTGACGTCGGCGGTTATCGTGGAATCAGTATTATCAGGCATTTATTTATATTAATTGATAATTCTCATAATAATATTGTATATTGATTACTACGTACTTGATTGATTTATACCTTTCATTTATCACGCTGTTCGAGTATTACGCGTATAAAGCATCAGACATTCGACATAAATAAAATCAACAATATTAAACAAGCCCAGTGTATCATCTTCTATTGCCTTGTAGAGTTTGATAATTGTTGTGCCAATCCATACGCGAATTATTTAGATCTCGGGATATTAATTGGAATCTGTATTTGTCTGTGAGGTGGTGGAAAATGCATTTTACATTCGGTTGGCCCTACCATAACCATTTTTGTGTGTTCATTTTATAAGTAGGTAGCTACTGTGTAAAAAAATAAATGCCTTTGGGAACTAATACGTTGTATGTCTATTGTACATATATTCGTAAGTATGATCCCCCTCCCTCTCGCCCGTCTATCCGCGTCCCGCATTTTAAATATGGTCTCTTTATATATGTACAACCAACTATTGGGATTGAATATACTATCCTCCACATCCGTAAAGGGTTGCATAATATTTTGCGTTTCACCATAACTTCTGGGAACAGATAAATCCAGGCCATCTTTTCTAGACTTACCACATAAGATGCTTCAGTCGTTGCACCGTAACACGATATCTGAAATAAAATATAATATTACTACACTGGAACCAAAAATGCATTAAAATTTTATTACAGGACGTACACTGCTTAATTAAACAAACCAGTCCATGGTTGTAGCTTCTGCAACCTGATGTCTAACATGCATGTGCATGTCGCACGGAATTTAGTGCAACGGTGGCACATACCGAACCGCGGACAGACGTATAATAACACGAAACGAAGTTCATGGCGTAGAAATTGTAATCTGATCTGTTAACAAGCTGCGCTTCCTTGTAGACCCGATTTCACGAGTTCGCGATGCTAATCCGATTAAGCAATGCAAGGTGGAGAGCCTTAAAACTGAAGCTGAATAACAACCGCTGTTCCGCGACCAGCTCGATGTCGAAGAAGTCGTGTGGATAATTTTTGGGCCTAGCTGTTAATTTTTCGATTGTGGCGGCGATAACGAACGCGGCTCAATGTAGTTATACGTCTGAGACATCTAACAGAGAATGGGCGTGAAGAAAGGTACAACTTGCTAAATTAGTATAATGATCCAGGCTCGATAGCTGCAAGTGCGGTAGCTTAACACAATCGGGCCACGCCGTGGTAAATCCAGGGCATAATGAACCTGTTTATAAATTTACGTGGTTAATTGTGTCCCGTAATTATAGATTCGGGGTGGTCGAGCGGAAGCGAGGGCAGTAAATCAAGCATCTATTCAAATCAATTTGCCCGATCTATAAATCGAGTCGCGCAAACCGGCATAAATAACGTTAATATGACGGTTCTCATAATTATAAAGGGACTTAATCGAGCGGATCTTCCATTAGTTTTAAATATGAATATTATGTAGGTAGCGCTGATATGGTTCTGATCCACGATCAGATAGCAATTATAAATACGATTTCGAAATCATTAACATAGCGGCTGCTACGATTTTTGCCCCACACTGGGAGATCCTCGTTTGGGCCCGTAATTAAAAAATATTTAAGAGAAATATGTGTTTACAGCCAGCAGATGCGTTCCAGATCTGCATTTTATAGAAGATTTATAGCAGCAATTTGCTTTAGAAAGTAGAAATACCTTTAATACACACCACAGTTAAGGCTTGGGAACATACAATGCAACTTACTGGGCGTTGATGATCAAACAAAACTATGTTATTAAAATTTTAGACTTGAGTCCTCACAATCCTTAATTTTCACTTATGGGACTGAAACTTACTGAAAAATAGTCAGTTACCTATAAAGCTTGAAGTATCACGCGTGTAATGTTGGGCAAAAATTAGAGAGACCTGAGAAAAAATGAATGGATCATAAAATAGTAGAGCTCGTCGATTTTAAACACAGAATAGTATCAATGAAACATGAACAATGGAATTAGTTGGTACACGTTGTACAAATGGATATAGGCGGGTGGACGAAGAAAATCATACAATGGAGACCAACAGCAGAATGAAGGTTACAAGAACGTACACGAAAAAGATGGGTTGATGATTTGCAACGATTTCTGGCAACGACCTAAGGCGGCTGTTGCAAGGTTATTCTTGTTTACATTTGTGGGCAACTTCGAGAACTCTTGGAAAGGCTGCGGCGTCCAGGTAAGCGAATGCATTTAGGTTAATGCCGGGCCTCGAGGGCTGCGATCATCCTGAAATGGCATGGGAATTAATCTGGCGAATGTGTAAGCGCCGGTTTTGCTCCGATGCAGTCTTTTGCTTGGGGATAGATACATGATGCTCCTCAAGATGCGAGCTTTGCGCGACGCTTGTGTTATGTCGTTAGGAATGTAAATAGTGGTTTTGTTAACGTAGGCTCAGGTGCTTTGGCTCGGGAAAATTCACTGAAGAGCACTAAAGCGCACTGCTAGCGAATGGGACTAGCGGGATATTTGACAGGAGTCCCGTCGAAGAGCACAAAAGCGCCCTCCTGACGAGCAAGACTAGCGGGTTGTTTGGCAGGAGCCTCGTCGAAGAGCACAAAAGTGCCCTCCTGACGAGCAACACTAGGTGAGGATTATCTGGCAGGGGTTCCGTCGAAGAGTACTAAAGCGCCCTCCTGAGCAGAACTAGGTGAGGGGAAAAGTCCAGGAAAATGTTGTCATACAATGGCGCTGCTTGCTCTTTATATAGCCCTAGCTGGCGTAATTAGCGAATTAATCCAGTTTCTTGGAGTAGGAGAGTTTTCCATTGAGTGAGCGTCGGTGTATCTGCGTCGGTCCGTGGTGACGTCACTTTACGCCGTTCGCGCGTCCAAGGATGGACCGCTCAGATTTCTAACGTGCTTTAAGCCATGGGAGAATGCGCGAATTAATTTTTAATTAACCAAAATCGCGTTCGCGCTGGGCGAAACGTTACAAATAAGTGCATTTTCGGAACAGAATGACATGAAAAAGGGAGGCATAGGACGGTTCGAGAAAAACCTATGTTCTGCAATAGACAAATGTGAACTAAAATGCTGACAATGGTGATATCTGCATCGCTGGAAACCTCTAAGGCACGGACGAATGCAAACCATTAGAGGATAGCAAAGTAAATAGTAAAACCAATAAATTATATTACCAATGGAAGATTCTGAAGATAGGATGTTGTTTAGTTTATGGAAACGTTGTATACACTTATCAGTTCGAGACATTTGATAAGGTGATAAATTGATAATATTATTATATGAACTTGATTAACTTGCCGATCATAGTGGCTGTTTGCGCTCAATTAAGCAGCTGATAACTTATGGCATCAATCTTAATAAAACCTTTTATGAAAAGCAAAAACCAATTTTTTCTTTATTTATTTATATAATGACAACTCATGTTTCCCACTATGGTAACCAAAGGAAACTACCTACTCTGATTTTATTAACGCACTAATAACAGTAAAATGTCAAAGCGACACAACCCGTCACTTCACTATGCGACGCGCAACCATACTCTCCCTCGGTGTAGTTTTCAACTTCACCCTATCCCGCGTCGCGTTTGACATCTAGTTTAGCCAATTTAATAACAGGTCTTCGATACGTTCCTGTTGACGTCTTTACATCTACCACACGTACTATACCATCTTTACCAGGGTAAGTCTTCGTAATTATTCCTTTAGGATATTTATTGCGTGGTAGGTCTCCATCTATGATTAAGACCACGTCATTTTCTAATAGTGGGTCTGATAGCTGAAACCATCGTGTTCTTCTGGTCAAGGTGGGCAAATATTCAGAAATCCAGCGCTTCCAAAAACTGTCCGCCAGTCTTTGGGAATAGCGCCACATCTTCCTCGGCGTCATGTCTTCTTTAGTGAAGACTCCAGCAGGCTGTACATTACTTGATCTCCCAATAAGAAAATGATTGGGAGTTAAGGCTTCTGAATTTCCAGGTTCCATGGCTACGTAAGTTAAAGGGCGGCTATTAACCGTATGTTCTGCTTCAGCTAATAAGGTAAGAAGCACTTCTTCTCTTGGGGCCAATTCTTTTAAAGTCGCATACAGTGCCTTTTTAATGGCCTTTACTTGAGATTCCCAGCTACCACCCATGTGGGGCGATGATGGGGGAATGAATTTCCATGTTATTCCTTTCTGAGCCATTTTATCTTTTACTTTCTTTTGGTCAATTTCTAGAAGAGACTTCTTTAACTCAACATCAGCTCCACGAAAGTTGGTTCCATTATCTGAGTGTATTGTAATTGGACATCCTCTTCTGGATATGAAACGACGGATCGCCATAATGCACGAATCCGTAGTTAACGAATGTGCAAGCTCAACATGCACAGCTCTTGTTGTCAAACAAGTAAAAATGGCTCCATACCGCTTTTCCCTCCGGCGTCCAACAGTTACATCTAATGGGCCGAAGTAATCAATACCTGTCTCAGTGAAAGGGGCTGTATATTGCTGCAGTCTGCTTATAGGAAGTCTTCCCATTTGTGGCGCAATTGGTTGGGCACGGGCATTTTTACAGAACTGACACCGTGACCATGAACTTCGTACAGCTGCTCGCAAGTGAGGTACGTAATATTTCTGCCGTATTTCATTAACCACACGTTCCTGCCCTATGTGGTTGGCTGCATTATGATAGTAATCAATAATTTTTCTAGTGACATCATGACCAGGGTCTAAGATTACTGGGAATTTCATTACTCGAGGAACGTCCGCGTCATGTATCCTTCCTTTTACTTTTAATAAACCATCATTATCAACAAATGGACATAGCTGCAGAAGTTTACTTGTTTTATTCAAACTTCGATTTGACGACAACGCCTCTATTTCTTCTGTGAAAGATTCCCGCTGGGCTATCTTGAACCAGTACACTTCTGCGTCTTGAAGTTCAAACACTTCAAGCGGTCCAAAAATCTTCACCTTTAGCTTGAGACATCTAACAAACCGCTTGACCCAGGCAACGACGCGAACCATCTTTATCCATAGCGAATAGTTTTTTACTTGAAACAGCGGTTCCTCTACATGAATAGCCATCAAATACTCGGCAGTCATATTTGATTCATCATTTGATAATTGTTTAAATGTTTCTTTAGGCCATTCTGTCTCCGGTTTTTTCAGAAATTCTGGGCCATTCAGCCATCTACTCGAAGTGTTCCAATTTGATGGCTTCACATTACGAGTGGCTTCATCTGCGACATTCTCATTAGAGGGAATCCAAAGCCAATCTTGGATATCAGTGAGCTCCTGAATCTCACCTACACGATGCGCCACGAATTGTAGGTGGCGACATCCATTCGAGCGCAGCCACTGAATTACCGTCTTACTGTCACTCCAAAACCAAGTCTTGCTGACAGCTCTTTCATGTTCGTCTTTGATGGTTTTTGCCAATCTACTTCCCATCAAGGCTGCTTGTAACTCCATCCTTGGAATGGACAGTGGTTTCAAGGGTGCCACGCGCGTCTTCGATGCTACGAAAGATACTTCATACCCATCTTCTGACTTCACTCGAAAGTAAGCGATGGCAGCGAAAGCAGACTCACTTGCATCGCAGAAAATATGCAGCTCAACACAGGGGGACTTTGAAAAAGCGGTGGAGTAGCATCTGGGTAAGCGAAATTTCTCTATTTCCTTCAGGTCTTGCAACCAACTGAACCAACTATCGTGTGTTGTTGCAGGCAAGGGATCATCCCACCCAATGTTGCTGCGCCACGCGTCCTGTAGTAATATTTTCGCTTTTACGGTGTGATTCCCAATAAATCCAAGAGGGTCAAACAAGCTCATCACCAAACCGAGTGCTTCTCGTTTTGTGGGAACTCTTAATCCTGATACTACATCTGCACTGACCCGATGAAAATTCAACTTGAAGCGAAATGAATCGTCAGCAGCGTTCCAATGAAGGCCGAGAACGCGCTCCACAGGATCTTCACTAGAACGCATAGCCTTCATACTCTCAGACTTCAATACTTCCTCCAAGTTGTCCATCACTAACTGAGAATTTGAGGTCCAGCTGCATAAATGGAATCCTCCTTTTCTTAAGATTTCAAATACCTCCTGCTGGCGCTGTATTGCCTCTCCCTCAGTATCAAGGCTATCAAGATAGTCGTCCATATAGAACCTTTGGATGATTGCGTCTACTGCAGCTGGGTAATCTTTTCTGAATCCTTCTGCATTCAAATTTTTAACGAACTGTGCGCTACTAGGACTGCATACTGTACCGAACATCATCACAGTCATCTCATATGTGTCTGGAAGATTTAGTCGATTCATCCCACGCCATAATAGACGCTGCGAAGGACGATCTTCTTCCCTCATCAACACCTGATGATACATTTCCCTGATGTCAGCGGTGATTCCGTATCTCTTTTCACGGAACTTGAAAAGAACTGCAGGAAGGGGATTCAGCAGATCAGGTCCGGTAAGTAACAAAGAGTTTAAACTAACACCTCTTGTCTTGGCAGCAGCATCGAAAACCAATCGAAGCTTGGGCTTATTGGGGTTCATCGTCCCAAAATGTGGCAAATAGAATGTCTTCGGAGTCATCACTTCAGCTTCTTGTGGAGTAAGTTTTCGAAGGTATCCTTTCATTAAATATTCTTCAATTTTCTGACAATATTTCTTAGCAAATACCGCATCGCGGTCCATTCTTCTCTCCTGATAAATCAACCGATTCTGAGCCATGGTCTTAGATTCAGGAATTCGAATATCTTGGCTGCGCCAAAGAAGTCCTGTTTCCCATCGGTCACCCACCCGTCTGGTAAGAATCTTCATCATATTTTCAGCTTTTTGATCTTCTCTTGAGCGTACTTTCTCGCAGGTAACCTTCACGCCAAAGGACTCTGTCGAAAAGCTGCTCTTCACCAACTGGTGAAGATCGTCATCACGGAAATCCCCATCAAGGAACAACAGCGGTTCAGATCTCGGAAGTTCAATAGTTTCTGGTAAGTTACCACAAACCACCCATCCCAGAGGCGTCTCGGCAGCAACAGGCGAGCCTCGAGGTCCATCTACTCGACGAAATGGGACTATCAGGTTGGCATGAGGTTGTCCAATAATCATCATGATCTTGGCATTATTGTATGTTGGCAGCGGAAGCCCTCGAAGATGACACCATTTCTTCAGCGAAGACTTTCTCAATGTACGACATGGTAAGTTTTCTGATAAATCTTTGTAAGTTTGAACCCCATTTAGCAAAAACTCATTCCCATTTGCCATTGATTTTATTTGCAAATCAACGACTTCCGAGTTGTGGACATTAACACTGCTCCCCACTCCCGTAAAGTGAATTGGTCGCTTTACAGAAGAAAGTCCAAGTTCTTCCACAAGGCGGGAGTCCATCATCGTAAATCCTGAGTAGGAATCCAATGTGACGTGAATCTTCTTCTCCCCTTTCGGGCCCTTAGCAAATACCTCCAATACTTGATAAAGAATTTGAGACTTCGGTGGAACGTCAACACAAACATGGACCACGGCTTCTTTTACTTCATTTGATGACATACTGTGCAGCATCTGGTGATGATTCTTGTCACAACCATCAACACCGCACTTCTTCTTTAACTTGCAGTTTTGAGAAGAATGGTTAGGGAACAAGCAAGAGAAGCAGCATCTCTTTTCTCGAAGTACTTCATATTTATCATCTACTGATAACTTCTTAAATTTGAAACAATTAACGATGGTGTGATTCTTCATACCACAGTAGCTGCATGACTTTTCTTTAGTTTTTTCAGTTTTCGCTGCAACGCAGAGAGGTTCCGGTTTCTTTTTCTGATGATCACGAAGGACAGCTTTCTTCACATCTTTCTCCACTCCAAAAGAAGACGGTTGGCATAATAAACAGGCGGCTTCCATCTGCTCTTCAAGCCAGACGGAAAATCCACGTAAATTGCACTCCCGCTTCGAATCAGCGCGACACCACAGTCGCCAGGAAAGCTGCATTGGTATAGGTAATTTTGTTTCTAATTCTCCTAACAGGAGAGGACTTTGTAGGTACATGGTGTCTTTCAAAGATTCCAGTGTCGTGGTTAACGCATCCACGGCTGTACCAAAACTAATAAGACTGTCAAGGCGGTCCTCCTTGACACATGGATTGTCACGAATCTTTTGAATTAATGATTCGATGACGAAGCGCGGCTGTCCAAATCGCATCTCAAGACGCTTCAGGATCTTCGGCACATTGTTCGGATTCCCCATAAGACTCTGAACATATGCTAGGGCAACACCTCTGAGGCAGCGCTGTAGACGGTGAAGGTTAGCGACGTTATCATAGTCGCAAGATTTCGTGGTAAGTTGGTAGACAGACATGAAGGGTACAAACTCTTCGCACTTCCCGGTGAAAGTTGGTAAATCTTTCCCGTGTATCTGTCTTGCTAAGTACTTATCATTTATTGCTGACTTTGTGCTTCCAACAACTAGTTTTTCCATGATTGTCGCCAGGCGCTCTACGGCCCCATCACAACAGGATTTCGCAGAGGAAGCTCTTGATGTTACAGACTGAGAATAGGCGACCCCATGTCGGACTTTTCTGGCCCACTCCTCAACATATTTGAAACGACCATTCCCATTCTCAGAGGTATGTAACTCAACATTGTTAAATACCTTATCATCGCTATCAGATAATTCTGCTAACCTCTTTTTTGCTAATATCAGTTCTTGCTCTCGTTGCATGATTCTCAGATCCTCGGCGCGCTCTTGGTCTCTTCGTTCTTTCTCATGACGTTGTTGCTCCTGCTCGAGTCGCAGCAATTCCTCCTGAACTAATATATCAGCTTCACGCCTCTGGCGTAGAGAGCTTCTTTTCGAGGGTGCATAATGGCTTTGGACACTAACTCCTTCACCACTAGGGACGGCACTCTACCCACCTCCCATTCACCGTATCTTTCAGGTGGAATGCCAGCATTGGCACGCCTAGAACGTAGACTCTGATCACCGTTATTGGATGCCATCATTCACTATTATGTATGGCGGAAGTTTTATCAACCAAATTGATGTTTCTGCTGCTTATTTCAAGGCAAATAAATGTATTCTGCACAGTTTACAACCAAACACCGATGAAGTGACTGCACAGGATTACAGGAACAATACTTGACTACTCCAAGGACTTGTTCGCGGAGCTCGAAGGACCAAAATGTTTGCGCTCAATTAAGCAGCTGATAACTTATGGCATCAATCTTAATAAAACCTTTTATGGAAAGCAAAAACCAATTTTTTCTTTATTTATTTATCTAATGACAACTCATTTTTTCCACTATGGTAACCAAAGGAAACTACCTACCCTGATTTTATTAACGCACTAATAACAGTAAAATGTCAAAGCGACACAACCCGTCACTTCACTATGCGACGCGCAACCATATGGTATAAGGGTGCAAAGAACAAAATTAATTAATAAGAAATGGAATAATTGGCAATTTAAAACTGAGACATATTTTAACAAGAAGAAGGAGACTAATTAGTTAAAAAAGGAAGAGCTATGAATATTGGGATTGGTGAGATCAGTCCGTACAAAATGGGTTGATTGGAAGAACTGTGATATGAATTTTTGTCAATACGCAGATACCTGTAAATAATTTGAATGGGTATGCTGGCATATAGTTATTAATGGATTAATTATAACCTGGAACGGGGATTGCTGGTTCGAGTTCGTGCGGGTCACAATTGATGTGAGAACATCTGTAAATTGGATTTTCATTGGACTTGCTGTCACAAATTCATCATTTGGGTCGGTGTTTATGGAATGGAATAGAATGGTGCCCTGTTGGTTGCTGTAAAGAGGATTACATCTTGAATTTGCAGTTGTATGTAATAAAGGATCTACCATCTAGGAGAGCTGGGTGGCAGTTAGAGTTGTAGCGTGACACTTTGGCAGTGTTTGGTTCATTGTAACACTGTGGATTCTAATTGAAGTGAGGTTTCTGGTTGAAGATTCAAATACATGTGACAAAATAGCTTGGTTATATTTGTCCTGTTTTCTACAGGAGAATTGGATCCATTTTAAAAAGGGGAGATCACCAGATATATGTAATTAATAAATATTAATTAGTATTAACAGTGGAATAATACTTATTCTTTTCAAAATATTGGAACTGATTTGTGTTAATTAAATATAAATTCAGCTAAGTGTTATATTAGTAAGTCGACAGTGACAGTTGAAAGATTTAAAGTCATTCTGAAATAACTTGTCAAAAACCAAACATTTTGTACAGTTATTTTGATAGAATTTTCTAACCCAAGTACCCAGCTGAGATAAGATGTTTGTTATAACCTGAACTAGTCAAAGAAATACATTAAAATATTAGAGCAAATATTTTATTTAAAGTATTTTGAAGTGAATGGATAAGAGTAATTTAGCATTCTACTAGATATTATTATAATAATGGCTTACACAGTGAACTCAATACTATAACAGTACATATTTAAAACCAGGACTTTTTTTTAATTTGTAAATTTAGTTAAACCAAATAAACATCTGTGAAATTTTGACTCGACTCCAGCTGCTTACAACTCTGGACCAGATGTAATGTTACATGCAGTTACATGTCACATTTATTTATATAAAATATATCCAGATAGTTAATTTAAAAAGTGTATGTACAGTCGATGTGTTGTGAATGGTTATGGGTAACCAAAGAGAGTAAATAAACAAGTTTGAGAAAAAAGTTCAATTTAAAACTCGACTCGACACGGTCATATAAAACCGATGGCGGTTCAATCCCAACCAATTGGTATTTTCAATTGAATTTAATTAAATGATCATTACACAGAAGTATCTGGTAATGATACAAAGTAAATTCAGCAAATCAAACCGTCTATCAAGACGAAATATTAAAAACCAATCTTGTAAGCATCGAGTTTAAAGACCGGAGCAAACTGCAACTTAGCATTTCACGCCGTAAGCAACCTACTAAACACAAGTTCACCGGCTTGCAAACACACACGGAAATGCAATCCGCTTACAGTGCTGAATTGTTACTTCGTACCTTTATACGCGCTCTAGTAATCTACACAATAATTGAACTTTGATATGTTACTTAGTTAAGCATTCTTGTTGTGTATAATTAGAACGTTTATTTTCGTAATAAAACAATATGCATCTAATGTCTGATTCATTCACTACGTCGCTACCCTGACACCAAGCCATAATATTAGTGGGACGTGAGGCTGCGTCCCTCAGGGTAGTTTACTGTCGTCCCTTTTAAGTACCATTGACTACATTGGTTTAAAACATAAATGCAGTCTCATTTATGTGCTTAAGGGATAGCACCAGCGCAAAGCAACGGAAACCTGATACAACCTCCAGGCAATTCTGTTCATGGTCCTTCGAACCGGATCTGTCTCCAACTAAAGAACAAACACAAGAGTCACCAGCATCCCGAGAAGAAGACAACATCTGCCAACCACCCAGGTCCCAAAAAATGGCTAACAACATGGAGCAATTCAACAAATTAGCTATCGCCCAAGAAGAGCTCGCGCAGAAGATAAAACAAGTATTATCTAACAGCAAAAAGGACCCTGCCAGCCGAAAAAACGAAGCCTACATCGCCAGTCGCAACAAAACTGGACGAACTTTTGAACACTGCAACTAAAAATCATGCAGAAATGGGGCAGCTAAGTATTCCAACTCATAATTATTTTACAACAGGATATTGCGATCAAATTAAAGCCATATACGGCGAAGCAAAAAGTTACTTGCAGAGCTGTTCAAAATCAACGGAAATTCCCAACCCCTCCGTAAGTAGGAAGCAAGAGGAAATGGTGGCCAATCCAGAGCAAAAGGTTCGTATCCGAAAACTGCAGATTCGGATTCAGAATTTTAAGCAAGCGATGGACGACGCCGAACTAACACAAGAATTAGGGAGGCCCGCCATCACGACAAGGAAATTAAGAGAAAAATGGGATTGTGTGGTCGAGATAGACGAAACAGTTATGTCTAACGACATGGCTTCAGAACAAATGCACTTCAGTCCTGAATGTACTACGTTGGAAGACAGGTATAGAAATTTAATTATTTTATTGCAAGCACCGACAAGGAACGAGTCAATATCCCTATATACGAGGGAAATTATGAGGAATGGGCCACTTTCAAGGACCTGTTCACTAAATTAGTAGATGACAACCAGAACATGGACGATGTCATCAAGATGCAATATCTAAAGACGCATGTCAAGGGAGACCCAAGCCGACTGATCCAGCATCTAGCTGTTACCCAAGCAAACTACAACACCGCCTGGAATCTGCTGCAACCAAGGTATCAAAATAATCGCCTTATTCTAACTAAATTGCTAGACACCATATTCGATCTGCCGGTCCTCTCCAAAGAGTCAGTCCAAGGGTTAAAAGGATTGCACGACTCCTTCAAGGAATGTGTGGAGGCAATCAAAAATTTAGGCATCTCCACCGACCGTTGGGGTCCGTGGATTAACAGAGCTATCGCTCGAAAATGGGATCCTGAAACCAACAAATTATATGAGCAGTCGCTTCAATGTCCAAACGAAGTTCCGTATCACCAAAATTTAATGGCTTTTCTGCAAGTGCGGTTCCAATCCCTGGAATCCATAGATGGAGCTCGAAAGCCAACGCAGGAAAGACCACAGAAGAATTACGCTTCCGCATCCCTAAATTGCAAGCCATGGAGATCATTACATCGACAACTGTAGTCAATTCCAGAAGCTACCTACCCATGAAAAACAAGAAGCAGTAAAAACCTATCGATTGTGCTATCGATGCTTCAAATATACCATGGCGTGCCTATTTTAATTGTAGGATCTGTTGCTTCCCGCATCATACACTGCTTCATAAGGCGCAGCCACCATCAAGGCCGCTCCCTGCGCAAAAGATGAGGACGTCAGCTCATGCAGCAGCCATGAAGACTTCCAACGTTCCAGAGAAGAAGCCGAAGTCGGACATCATCACCGCCAATGTAGGAGGACAGGAGAGCCAAGTTCTACTTGCCACAGCAATGGTTCAACTAAAAGCAGCATCCGGGATGACTCATCTATTACGAGTATTAATAGATCCCGGGTCTCAGGGGTCATTTATCACGGAAGCATCAGCCGAATTATTGGCGTTACCCAGGACCAAAGTTCGAACTGAAATCACAGCAATCGGGAACAGCGAGCCAAAAATTGCTAAATGGAAAATCCCAGGTTTGATCACACCTAGATTTTCAAGTAACTTTTCCCTACCTGTCAATTTACTAGTACTTCCTAAACTTACAAAAGCCATGCCTTCATCACCCATCCCAAATATAAATATCAATTCCTGGAGCAATATCTTCATCGCCGATCCAACCTTCAACCAACCTGGTTCTATAGATATAATTCTAGGCGCCAAAGAATATTCCAAAATAATTCTAGAAGGAATCACTAAAACAAAGGATGGCATCTTGGGATAGAATACCGAGCTGGGCTGGATTTTATCTGGAACCATTGGAAGACAACGTAACGACAGCATTAAAGTCAACACCATGGTTGCCAAAATTGAAGAAGATGAGCAGTTAGAAAAATTCTGGGACATAGAAGAAGTACCCACACAAAGAAAACGTTCCGCAGAAGATTAGGTATGCAAGGAAAAAATTATTGAGACAGTCAAAGAGATTCATCCCGCATCAAAAGGATCTATCCCAGGAGTAACAATCCAGCAGGTGGAGAAAATATCAACAAGCAATTCTACAGCGGAAGAACAAGCGATAGCAGCTGCCAATATAAAGAATAGGGAAATTCAACATCCTGTTATCATCGAACGTGAAAAAATAGCATCTTCTCATCCACAAGAAAATCACCAAGTGCATGGAGTTTCCAAAGTCCTCATTCGCGAAGTCCTCGTTCACGAAGTCCGCATCCACGAAGTTTCCATTCACGAAATCGATCGACACAAAGAAAAGAAAATTGCAGGCCACGAACAAATCGTTGGAACTCCTCCAGATGCTTCTACAGCAGCTCCTAGCGATGGATGGAGCCAAGAAGTTGCAGCAATAACTACAGCAATCAAGAAACCCTCCGAGTCCACTGAAAATTTGACAACCATTGGAGGGTGGCACCCAGAAAAGGCAGCAATAAATGCAGCAAAGAAGAAACCCTCCGAGTTCATTAAAAACTTAGCACCGAGTGGAGGGTGGAAACAAGACACAATGGAAAGAATTGCAGTACACGAGAAACCCTCCGAGTTCACTAAAAACATAGCACCTAGTGGAGGGTGGCATCAAGAAATGGCATCAAGAGAGGCAGCAAGCGAGCAAACCTCCGAGTTCGCTAAGCACTTAGCCCCTCGTAGAAGATGGAATCAAGAAGACGGCTTATTAAAGTCTGCGAAGGAATTTACCGAAAACACGCAATGTGGAATACCGATGCGGCATCCTCTAAAACAGCTAACCTCGGCAAGAGTGATATTAATTATCGTATTCACTCATATAATGTTCGTCTCCAAAGGAAGAGGCAGCAGATGGACGTTGTCGGGATGTTCCAAACCAAGTGGCAACGTATTCAACGACACCATAACACAAAAACTATTTTACAGAGATAGCAGAGGAGCCAGTGTTGCAGCAGTCGAATCACTTCGAGGATTTACAAACTTCTCGGTTGAACCTGCAACATCGTCTGAAGGAAGTAGCATGGAGAGCCATCCGACATCGCTACTACCTATCCAGAAGAACCATCAACAGCGTCTAAAAGACGTAACATGGGAAACTATCCGACATCATTCCTATCTACCCAGCGGGATCACCGGCAGCATATTGGGAGCCGCCGTTCTAATAGGAGCTTTCTACTGCATTCGGAAAAGGATCAACCGAAGGAAGCATCAACCCAAGCAACGCCAGTCAGCCCTCGAAGAATATCCTCTAAAAACTCTTAATGTGGAAGAAACAATATAGTTTTTTCTTTTGCTTTTTCTTCAGCCTAAAATTGGCAATATGTTTAATTTTGAATCAAACACACATAAATTTTAATAACAAAATTTACGAAGTCCAGTCAGAAATTCTAAATGTAATTCTGATTTCATAAACAAGCAGTTTTAACCTCCAGTTTTACTTCATAATTTCGCCAGTTTATTTTAATTTAGATCTGTTTAATCTTGAATTAAACAGGCAAATTTCAGTTCACATTTACGAAATATTAAAAACCAATCTTGTTTCGCAAGCATCGAGTTTAAAGACCGGAGCAAACTGCAACTTAGCATTTCACGCCGTAAGCGACCTACTAAATACAAGTTCACCCCTCTGGCTTGCAAACACACACGGAAATGCAATCCGCTTGCAGTGCTGAATTGCTACTTCGTACCTTTAAACGCGCTCTAGTAATCTACACTATAATTGAACTTTGATATGTTACTTAGTTAAGCATTCTTGTTTTGTATAAATAGAAGGTTTATTTTTGTAATAAAACAATCTGCATCTAATGTCTGATTCATTCACTACGTCGCTACCCTGATACCAAGCCATAATATTATTGGGACGTGAGGCTGCGTCCCTCAGGGTAGTTTACTGTCGTCCCTTTTAAGTACCATTGACTACATTGGTTTAAAACATAAATGCAGTCTCATTTATCTGCTTAAAGGATAGAACCAGCGCAAAGCAACGGAAACCTGATATAGCCTCCAGGCAATTCTGTTCAGTGCTATCTGGATGATAGCAACACATCCAACGAGCTTTTTTGAGGGGAGTGGAGATTTCAACCAGCCAGTTACTGTTAGCTGTCCTGCTTCATTTGCAGAGGGGATTCTATAGGTTGCTGATCAGGTTACTCTAAAGCGACGCTAAGGTCAGTGTTTGTTTAATAACTTTTACGAACAACTTTTGGAATACTTCAAGAATATTTAAATTGTGCATTTAATATTAGTGAACTTGTATTTAGAACTAAGAATTACTATTAATTAGGTATCTAAATTTTAATAGTGTTCTGAGTACTCGGCGATTTTAGGCAATTATATTTAGAGATTATACCTTTTGGATTTAAGCTAAGATTGGAAAATGTAAATTAGGGATTTTGGGTTTTAAATATTGATTAAAAGTTATCCAAAAACAAACTAGACTATCCTTACGTCATTGAAAAGTCAATAAATATATCTGAATGTCATTAAGATATTTAGAATATCAGTAAAAGACCTGAAAGTAACTATAAAATTACTTTATAGTAATCAAATATTTAAACAATCAGCTATACTTGTTATTACGAAGCACCATTTAGCTGAGGGTAAAGAGTATTCATTTAGTTCTACTGACTAGCCGGAGCAATATTTAAAATAATTAGAAAGATATACCATGACAATCTTTGTATGTCAAATATTGACATTTGTGAGGTAAGTTATAATTTTTAATTTATCATATAAATAAGTAATTCAACACCTCAAGTGGGGCTGAAGCATTACACAGAACTACCAACGGGAAGTGATAAATAAAGTAAAGTAATCAGGAATTCGATCTTGAACGTCAAACTAAACTTGCAAATTATACGAAATGTTACAATAATACATTCTATACCTCCGTTCACGTGTTCACGTTTTACAACATTCATTTTTAATACAATAAATACGTATAATCCATTTATAATGTTTTCTTCTCTCAGTAGGCTATTATATGTGTTTATTAGGTTACGTGCACGAATTGTGATCGAAGTCAAACTGTGACATGAAAAAGCTATGACATTTTTTACATCTACGATAGTGACATTGTTGCAATTTTAACATGAAAATGCCGAAATTTTACGAAATGAGACAAAAATTTAACTGGCAACAATGCAAGCCTCCAAAAAACGTAACCACAAATTGAAAACAACATAACTCAAATTTGTCATGTCTAGTTATAGCAAATGCGTACCAACAAAAATGTCACTCTAAAATAGCTTGCCGGGAGGAAGATTATACAACTCTCAATTTTTTGTTAAATATAGCATTATTAATAGCATTACTTTCGTGAAGAGGTAGACAAGTATTTGGGTTCCTCTCGTAGTAACACTAATAATTTAAAATCAAGTTATTAATGGTTTTCAAACGCAATAACATTTGTGAACACTTCATAAATTAATACCATTTAATTGGAGTAATTAAATAGTATTTCTCTGGCCATTCACTTCTATAATTGTTTAATTTGCACGTTTATCAGAATACGCCTTATTAGTAAGTAAAAAGTTCAATGAACGTGTTGTAATAAATTAATGCTAATTGTTTAAATTGGGTCTTCGCTTTACAGATAGCAAATAAATTGAAGATTGTAATAATAATAGCCCATTAATTCAAGTTATTTTATTATTTGCGATTTTTTCTTTGTAATAATGCTTGTTAGCGGGTTTCATTAGTGAAATTGATGATTCATTACTTTGTAACATTTTGCACATTTTAAGACATATGTCCCCTGGCTATAGAGGAAATTTCAATGGAGATGCTTTTAAACAAAATAAAATCTTTCATTTTAATTTTCATGTTACTTTTTGTGTGCATTTCATAATACTTTGGTATAGGGTACACATATTACACTTTACATTCCTTTATTACATACATTTGAGAGAAAACAATTTCTGAGAACACTTCTAACTAATAAATAATTAATTTTTATGCTTTTTAAAGCCACTTCATAAGTGAAAATTGTTAAAAATTAGGAAAAAGGGTGAACGAAGCACTTTCAAAATCGGACGAAAATAACAATGCCCCAGGACTCCATTCCTCGATTTCGCCTCATTTTGTTTCAAAAAGTCGAGACAAATTAACTCACCCGAAACAGAACCATAATTATTAGGGCATGTCCAATGTGCCTTTGGCGATGAACGCCAATTTCTTATTAGAAGCGCCAAACTACATAAACATTCGCATTAATATTTATTATTTTAAAACCATTTTAATTTCAAAATATTCAAAAATGTATTCTAGGAAAGATTCAATGTGAGGTTAACAGCAATTCGAAAGCACACGTATATACAGTGTACCGTTTTCAGATAAGATTATTTTTGTTTGAGCATAAATAATTATAATTTACTCTAACAATTCCAAAGCACAAACAATATTTCTTTAATATACTAAAACATAAAGTTCTACTGTAAGTGATTAATCAGCGAACGGTTAAAAAAATGTGAGCAAAGAGAACGAGAATAATGAAGAGGAAGTATTTTGGTGTAGCAGCATTAAATCAGGAAAGCAGTTATAGAATGTTCAACCCCGTCTTTCTACCATACAGGCACCACTGCGAAATGACATACTTCTTATTAGAAGTAATATTGATTCTATAGCAACATTTCCTCAATGATCAACCAATGCTGTAACTACGGCTTTATGGTATCAGGGGCCTTTTTATAGTACTATGCGTAGTACCAAAGAGCATATAATGATAGGTGTTTTCTGGCTTTGAGATTGTTCAGTTAGCTAAAAATAACACACTCTAAAAAAATCTCAGAGTTTTTATTATTTACCGAAAAGTATTATCTTTGCATAATTTTTACGTTTTTTATGCAATGCGCTTTTTAGGAGAAATATTTTTCAATTCTAATTAATATACCGGGTGTCCATTCTCAAAGTCGAACATAGGTTGTTACGGTATTAAAAGAACTTTACGACACCCACCCAAGGTGAGCATCGCACCACTGAATCAGTCCTGGAAAACTGGCACACTTGCCCTGAAATCGGTTCGAAATAGGCTAATAGGCCACGGCTGGAACGCTCAGGGAGTCGGGCGTGAGTCACACGATACGTTCTGGGCAAGCGTGCGGTGGCATAGTATATACAGGGTATGTCGAAATTATGAGGGCGCCACCAAGCCTGTCTTAACCCGGCTAACCGGGCCTGGACGGTTAGACGGGAGCGAAGCATGCACAAATACTCCGCCGATAGGATTACTCAAGAATTGCAAGGTCAAATAACAATTTCGGGATTGCCTTAAGCAAGGATTATAATTAGGTGTCAATCCGACCACGACTGCGCAGCTGTCTCACTCACCTGCACGCTCACAGCTTCCTCGTTCCGTCGTACAATAATCCGTACAATAAAGGGGCGTCTATCTGTAACAGAACATGCACAAGCCGAAACAAACAATAGTTCCCTTAACTAACCAATCATATATTGAACTTCGGGTTACAATGGGCAGCAGAGTGCGTCGCCCTGTATCTAAACTTAACCTATAATTAAGGGCACCAGCTGGCACGCGCGCTCTAAACTTAACGACAGATGTTGCACATTAGTGAACAGCAATGAGCAGTAATAGGTAGTAATGAGTACAAATATGCACGTTGCCTTATGCGGAGGGCAGCGAAGATTTACATTAACACTCGCGGCATGAACAGTCTGCAAGTCTGAATGAATACACCAGCGCAGTAATGAGTAGTAATGAGTACAAATATGCACGTTGCCTTATGCGGAGGGCAGCGAAGATTTACATTAACACTCGCGTTCACAGCGGTAATCAGGTTAAAGGCACATACCTTAATGCGTAGGCGGCGAGGGAGCCTGGTACAGTTGAGTTGCGACGAGCTGCAATCGTAGGTGGCAGGTACCTTCGGTGTTACAACGGCGAAAGGGGGTGAATGCACAACCGCCTCAATGGCGACGGGAGACGCGTCAGGACGCGTACAACGGGACGACGAAAAGAAAGGGGCCACTTTCGTTCTGCTGAACCAAATCCTCGTAGGTCGAGATGAAAGGGGCACGACCCCTCACTTACAGTAGCAACAACTGGGCTCCAAAAACACCCACGTTACGCCGAAGACCACTCGACAAACTCCGACTCACAACCACCACACAAGCGCTCTCTGTAACGGGCTGCGGACAACTGCCACTTAAGGCGAAACAGTATATCACATGATTGCTGAAGCAGCACTTGACGGGAAAAAGGGCTGACGCCCCCGCCAAGGGCGGAAGCGCCGCACGAACTCACACACACTATCCGACCTCTTACTTGTTCGACGGCTCTCCGCTGAATGCCCCCAAGGGAAGCGTTCGCAAAAGGTCACCTTGGCCGCGTCCCCCACGTGACTAAACCTTGGCAGCCAATCGCAAGGCGATAAAATGAAACAAGCCAATGCGGGCCACGATGGTATCACGCAACAACAGCGTGCTATTCGGAATTCGGAAAAACGCCATCAGAGGAGAGCTCCAACCGACGAAAACTACTGCTTTTGGGGCTAAATATGTGCGAAATCGTGATTCTGGAATTAGGCGATGGAGCCAAATAAAGAACTAAAAGGGCTTAGCATACGGGCACGCTGCTCTAAAGCCTAGGTGGCTATTTAAAATACCAAAATGACCTAACTAACGGCGTGAAATGCAATTAAGCATCTGAAACAGCAAAATGACTTAACACTCCCCTTACTTGAAAGAGAGTTCCCCGAAGTCTCTTATAAAACAACGAGGCATTTTGCGACGACGTAACGAGAACTCAAACGAAAACGCAACAACGAAAAACGAACGAAACAAAACACAAAAAAAAAATTTGATACGATAGAGTGCACCCCCAAAGGGATTACGCACACTGGCCACCAGATAGGGTGCAAAGGTGGGAAGAGAGAAGAGGAAGAAGAAAGACTGGATACGCCAGTAGAAAATACGTAAATTTTGTCGAAATCGGGTACAAACAAGTCTTACACCTGTGGACACTTCCGACCAACCGTTCCAAAAGAACACAGGGAGGGGGGGGGGGGTATAGAAATGGAAGTCCAAAGTCCCACCCAAGGGTTACCTGAAGAGGGCACGCTGCGCGTCACGAGATCGGCGCATTGTGTGGATCCCACAACTGGTATGAGTACCCAAGAGAAGAGGATGAACCACCAAAAAAAAAGGAAAATAGTTGTGACAGAAACTGTCAAAAATAGTCATAATCAGTAATAGGAAAAACTCAGTCCACCGAAATCCTCAATCAATGCCGATGCCGGAGCCAAGTCGACTATTAAACCGCAAAGCGCGAGCTCGAAAGTGACTCCAACACCGAACACCAAAAGAAAATCCGGAAGAACCAAGCCTCCAAGGGTGTAGGCGTTCGATGACGCATGCCCAATAAATCCTTTTCAGAACTCCATGCGGCCCAAAGGGACTACCTTACGACGACAGGGTCCGCACGAAACAAAATGACCAGAAACACGCTCTCTTTATGTAATCCCACACAGGTGGTTGAAAATGGCGACGGCCAACGGTACGGTAAAAGAGCGCTAGGCCACGAATACAACAGGGCATCACTACAAAAAAAAAAGTCAAAAATCTTTAAATACTTAATACTTGAAAACTTGAATACCAAAGAGGCCTCATGCGAACAGCAGCGCATTACTGCCACACAAAGCTCAGAAGCTTCAACGAAACTGTTCACAAAGAACACGATACTTGACAACATGACGTCATCAGACAAAAAGGGTACGGTAAATGACAACAAAACGTCAACAAATACGAAGCATTCCGACCAGCGGTAAAGACTCGTTAAATACTAACGGAAAGTGTACAAAACACTACTATGACTGTTAGGGGCGTCCACGAAGAAGTCGGTAAACAAAGTTGGGCGGTACATGATAATAATGAAAATGAAATAAAAGTCCAACGAAAATAACTACGTCAAACCAACTAAGAAGATGGCCTGAGGGACGTAATAACCGCACGAGCGAATCTCCCCAAGCACACCAACAACAATCCACAACTGATCAACAAACCAAAACGCAGTGATGAAGCTGAAAATGAATTCCAACCTGCTCACCAAAAATCAACTCGGTACAACACCAAACGATAGAGAAAAAAAATTGTCAAAATCGGTAATCATCAACGTCAAAATCGATAAACCTCGCTAACGTGAACGTCAAAATCGATAAACGTCAGTTCGGTACAACAAAAGTGTCAACTTAGCCCAAGGCTAAACAATGTAAACGACAGGGAATCGAAACTCCCAACTAAGCCTTCGAAAAGACTTAAAAAAACAAGGTCGGTACCTTCACTCAACAACATCTGGTACTAAATCCGACTAATACGGGATAAAAATCTGCACTGAATGCAACGAAACATCTCGGTAGTATGAACTGGCTAAGAAAAACAAGAAACGACGGTAAAAATGACGAAAAAGATACTCAAAATATGAAAAGACATGGAAAAACACAAAAAGAAAACTCAAAAAGGCGATAAACAACAAGAAAACACAAAACTACAAATAGAAAATAAGAAAAGACAAGAAAAAAACATATAGAAAACAAGAAAAGAAACGTAAAGACAAATGACAACTAAGAAAAAACATATACACGGTCAAGAAAACTAATGAAAATAAACTAAGAACAGGAAAAGACAAGAAAAGACATATAGAAAACAGAAGAAAACAAGAAAAGACAAATAGAAAACAAGAAAAGAAGCTCGGTAAAATATTCTACTAAGAAAAAAAACGGTTTGCCAGTCCATACCACTTCGAAATGACGAAAAAAAACATTTGTGACAACGATATAAATGACACAACAAGGCTAAGCAAAGCAAAGCCAGAAAGGCCTGAAAGGCCCCGCGTTGAGCGACAAAATTAAGACACACAACGCAAAAAAAAGAAAACCCCAAAATGAGGTCGGGCGTTGTCGTGCACCAATAGGCTCCAGACGTTGGAGCACCGAAATTAGGCGCGTTGACGAGAACAAAGGAGCCACAAGGCCCCACAAGGCCTCACACGATGGGTTGCCAAAATTAGGCAGACAACGGGTGGCTTAATAAGAAAAACGAACATACAAGGCCCCCGATGTTGGACGCCAAAATTAAGACGCACAACGAAGGGGCTTGACGAGAAGACGAATATCAGAAAAAAAAACAGGCCCACACGTTGGGAAGCCAAATTAACCTGTTACGGTATTAAAAGAACTTTACGACACCCACCCAAGGTGAGCATCGCACCACTGAATCAGTCCTGGAAAACTGGCACACTTGCCCTGAAATCGGTTCGAAATAGGCTAATAGGCCACGGCTGGAACGCTCAGGGAGTCGGGCGTGAGTCACACGATACGTTCTGGGCAAGCGTGCGGTGGCATAGTATATACAGGGTATGTCGAAATTCTAATTAATATACCGGGTGTCCATTCTCAAAGTCGAACATAGGTTGTACGGTATTAAAAGAACTTTACGACACCCACCCAAGGTGAGCATCGCACCACTGAATCAGTCCTGGAAAACTGGCACACTTGCCCTGAAATCGGTTCGAAATAGGCTAATAGGCCACGGCTGGAACGCTCAGGGAGTCGGGCGTGAGTCACACGATACGTTCTGGGCAAGCGTGCGGTGGCATAGTATATACAGGGTATGTCGAAATTATGAGGGCGCCACCAAGCCTGTCTTAACCCGGCTAACCGGGCCTGGACGGTTAGACGGGAGCGAAGCATGCACAAATACTCGCCGATAGGATTACTCAAGAATTGCAAGGTCAAATAACAATTTCGGGATTGCCTTAAGCAAGGATTATAATTAGGTGTCAATCCGACCACGACTGCGCAGCTGTCTCACTCACCTGCACGCTCACAGCTTCCTCGTTCCGTCGTACAATAATCCGTACAATAAAGGGGCGTCTATCTGTAACAGAACATGCACAAGCCGAAACGAACAATAGTTCCCTTAACTAACCAATCATATATTGAACTTCGGGTTACAATGGGCAGCAGAGTGCGTCGCCCTGTATCTAAACTTAACCTATAATTAAGGGCACCAGCTGGCACGCGCGCTCTAAACTTAACGACAGATGTTGCACATTAGTGAACAGCAATGAGCAGTAATAGGTAGTAATGAGTACAAATATGCACGTTGCCTTATGCGGAGGGCAGCGAAGATTTACATTAACACTCGCGGCATGAACAGTCTGCAAGTCTGAATGAATACACCAGCGCAGTAATGAGTAGTAATGAGTACAAATATGCACGTTGCCTTATGCGGAGGCAGCGAAGATTTACATTAACACTCGCGTTCACAAGCGGTAATCAGGTTAAAGGCACATACCTTAATGCGTAGGCGGCGAGGGAGCCTGGTACAGTTGAGTTGCGACGAGCTGCAATCGTAGGTGGCAGGTACCTTCGGTGTTACAACGGCGAAAGGGGGTGAATGCACAACCGCCTCAATGGCGACGGGAGACGCGTCAGGACGCGTACAACGGGACGACGAAAAGAAAGGGGCCACTTTCGTTCTGCTGAACCAAATCCTCGTAGGTCGAGATGAAGGGGGCACGACCCCTCACTTACAGTAGCAGGAACTGGGCTCCAAAAACACCCACGTTACGCCGAAGACCACTCGACAAACTCCGACTCACAACCACCACACAAGCGCTCTCTGTAACGGGCTGCGGACAACTGCCACTTAAGGCGAAACAGTATATCACATGATTGCTGAAGCAGCACTTGACGGGAAAAAGGGCTGACGCCCCCGCCAAGGGCGGAAGCGCCGCACGAACTCACACACACTATCCGACCTCTTACTTGTTCGACGGCTCTCCGCTGAATGCCCCCAAGGGAAGCGTTCGCAAAAGGTCACCTTGGCCGCGTCCCCCACGTGACTAAACCTTGGCAGCCAATCGCAAGGCGATAAAATGAAACAAGCCAATGCGGGCCACGATGGTATCACGCAACAACAGCGTGCTATTCGGAATTCGGAAAAACGCCAAAAAATCAAGTATGCCTTGGAAATTATTAAAAAAATTTATTTTTCTGTAGATTAGCGTGCCTTTTATGTAGTAAATACGACAAAAAGTTATTAAGAAAAGTTGTTTAGAATCAACATTTAGGCCCTTATACCAAATTTGATCTCTTTACAAACTGCAGTGAAATTAAACCAGATTACTAACGATTCTGCTACAGATACTGCGAAATTCATTGCAAATATGAATAACATTTTTGATGGACTAAATAGCAGACACTTCCTAGATCGCAACAAAAATAAACGTCCGTTATCAGTATTTAATAACAACCCTGAAAATATTCTAAAAGAAGGTATAGAGTTATTTCAAAATATAAAACTTACGTCGCAGAATTCGAAAATAAAGTCTAATGTCTACTGCATTGATGGATTTATTTGGACAATTACTGGAATACTATCACTTTAGGAGGATTTGAAAAAAGAAGACATCAAATATTTACTTACTTCACATTTAAATCAGGACCCTATTGAAAACTTTTTTTCTGTAATTCGTAGCAGAGCCGGATACAATCCATTTCCAACTGTTCAGCAATTCAGAATTTCGATGCAACACAATATGTTCATAAGGCTTCAAAAAGACATCAACGCAAGCAATTGCGAAGTCGATGAAGACATGGAGCACTTAGAATTGAGCAATTTAAAAAATGCTCTAGCATCTTCATACGTACCACGTGGGTAAACCTTATTAAAATTTTCGGTATATTTGGATGTTGTTGTTTAGATTTTAGTGGTGATGTAGAAGTCGTAAACAATGCCTCAGTAACGACAGATTTAGAAGGTATAGTATTCTCTGACTTGTATTGAAAATATTTATATACAAATTATTATGTTTAAAGGATCTCGTAATGTCTTACAAAATGAGTGCTTGGAAGATAAAGACAGTCAAGTGCAAGATGTAGTTTTAGACGATTCCCCAGCTTCGTTACAAACTAGTACAAATACTTACGTGGCTGGGTATTTAGCAAATTCTGTACTAAACAAATTTAAATGTAATTATTATGCAGATGTACTTTTAAAATGTTCAGAGGAGCCATTAGAAGAAAATGAAGCATTTATTTTCGCTAAAGATTATATAATGTTAGTCACATAAAATATTTAAAACGACCATCTAACGAATTTAATGCTTTTACAAGTATTTTGATAAAACAATTTTCCACATTTTATGAAAATAATAAATTATGTAACAGTGTAACTGTAAATATACAAAAAGAATGTATAACAATTATGAAAGATTTTAGAAATTTAACCTGCGAAACTCATTTACATTATGTCATTTCTCTTTTTATTAAAATTATGATTAACAGAATTCACAAAAATATAATTCAAAAGGTACATTATAATAATTCTAAAAATAAACTTCGAATTTTGTCATCTCAATAAGGAAGGCTACAGTGAAATGAATGCTTCATTTTACGATGTTCCACAGATTTTATTCGAGATATTATTAACTAAAAATAAATTTTAATTGTACAAAATAACTTGTTTATAACTTGAATTGAATTTCCTATAGTAGTCTTGCACGTGTGGCGATGCGGCAAACACGATCGTTGACAAAAAAAACAAAATACACCGTTCATTTTGCATGGAATGTGCCGCCTTTAAAATAATCGTCTAGCGGTCATATTTATTTAGCAGTGCCTCGATTTTTTTTGCTGAATATCAAATTGATATCATACGAACTCTAGCTCCAGTATATCTGATTTGAAAATAATGATAAATGATGTAGATAGGGGTGGCTTTTTGGAATTACCGAAGTCAAAAAATGATGCTGTTATAATATTTAAGATCATTTAGTAGCTTATTTGTGTATAATGACGTTTCTTTTACGCACAGTAGTAAACGGCCATAAATAACTCGACCCTTAGCTTTAAGAGCCGTTGGGTTGGATGTCTTTTGTTGTCGGACGGGTTAAATCTAGCCCAGATTTGCCAATGGTCCGTTTCCTGTTTTAAGTGACCCTTTTGAAATGTGTTAGATTTTAAGAAGCTGTAAACAAACGGAGGAGGTCAGCTCAGGGAGCGATTGAAATAATAAATGTTTTATTGAGTTTACGGTGTTTTTAATTTCTCACAATTAAAAACATTTTTCGAAATTATGCACGCAATTATGAAACTACAGTAAACTAGAGCTGATATTTACTTGATCACTCGATATACTATAATGCTGACAAAACTAATATAGCTGATTTTGTGAGGCCTGTGAAATCTGACACTTTATGTGGGTGAACGCCCGACTCTGTTTTGGCTAAGAGACAATGGGAAATTTTGTCTGCGTTTCGTAACCCAAGTTACTTTCGTTCGAAGGTTGTGTCAACCTTGGCAACACCGCACTTTAGTTTAAACCAACGAATTCTAGAATTATGGTTTTGCTCTGAGCTGTTTAACTGGGATCCCTCCTGCCAGAGGGATAAGACCTGGGAGCCTAGCGGACGGGAGATTTTAAGCTATACGCTAATACTGCCTAGCGCTGAGTCTCTTCTCATTATATGCTCTTTGGTAGTACTATAAAAAGGCCCGTCTTGTACGGCTGTCTCACATCACTTCAATATGATTAGTGCAGGGTTATGCACTGGCCATTCTCTAACAATAATGTTTAAATCGCGTAAAAGTGTGTAACAATTTGAGGGCGAGCATTGTCGCGCATAGAAATAAAATGTGCGCTCACATTTCGTGTACATTGTTTAACAAATTGCTACAGAAAACGATTTGCTTCTCTAATACAGTATTCCACAAATCGTTCTCTTTGATGTGTCTAATTCCAAGTTCGACTCAAGGTAAATCTCAATTTATTGCTGTAAAAAAGATAAATACAACATCCGAGCTTGCGTTAACGAATTTAGTTGCAATTATTAAGTCAACATGGCAACAATTAATTACACGGTTTTGTAGTATATGCTAATACGTGTAATGGAAAATCCACAGTCGTTCTTGTTAAAAAAAAATGTTATAATTGGACTGCAAAACGATTCACTATGTGCTGTGACCTGTGGCACTCTAAAGCGTTTGTCTACCAGTGAAGCGAATAAAGCCCAAAAAATGTGTTTTTAGAGCACTACCCGCTCAGACCGAGATATTTTGATTAAGCACATTATCTTCTAAGTAAAATGAACGATGCACTTTCAAGTGATCGAGATTTTACAATTTGTATAAAAATGTGTTAGCGTGCCGGCTCTTACAGCACTATAGTTTATCCTAGCATTATACCGATGGGGCTATAATTATAACATGTGAGCAAACGAAAATGAAATCAAGCTTGGCTTTGAAATATTTATTTTATGAATAATATGTTGGTGAGGCTGTAAGTCTATGTCAAATTCGAGGTTATCAGGTTAGGTTTTTCGTCAGTCTGTATCAAAACTGACGCAAAACCTAACCTGCTAACCTCGAATTTGACATAGACTTACAGTCACACCAACATCTATGTATGTATGTATAATCTGTAACCTCATTTACCTTGCGGTGTAGAGGCTGGTGCTTTATGCGCTTGCATCTGGCGGTACAATGCTCAACTTGCCTCCGTTTCGGGATACAGAGTTGGAGCGCGCCTTTGGTGCTTGCGCAGCAACCATTGTGTGAGTTGTGTGTCTTGGTGATGTGTTGACCTTGTTACTCTATCTCTTAGGTCTGTGGTTCTGAGTAGAGCACAGTTAATTTGGTGCCCAACTGTGAATGGTCTCACTGAGCCCGATTCTAATCGCCAAGGATACGGAAAAATTCCGACCCCAGCGGGATTCGAACCGAGGACTTCCTTAATGCAAGCCTGGCGCTTACCCATCTGCGCCACGCAGTTTCTGCTCACACCAACATATTATTCATAAAAAAAATATTTCAAAGCCAAGCTTGATTTCATTTTCGTTTGCTCACATGTTATACGTATAACACCAATGAGATAACATGAACAACATAATAGAATCCTAGAGTAAGAAAGAGATGACCACACAAAAAACATATTTTTCTCCATGCCCAACAAAAATTTGAATATTTTTCATCATTATATATATTTTTTTTTAATTTACGGTTATACCCTAACCCTACTTATCTTAACAACTTTTTACATTTTAAATAGGTTAGGATCAGTTAAGTTCAATCCCGTTCAGATCACTTACAAAATTAAAATTACTTTAATAACACGTAATTCACTTACTTCCCTTGGGGAGTAGGTTTTACCTTACTTCCCTAATGTCGTGACAACCAGTAAACAAACAGTAAAATCAACTTACCTGCAATGAATATGTCAAAGTAAGTGTAACTTACTAGATGGGCATGGAGAACACACTTTTAGCACGATTAATCCATAAATGTCGTATTAACAAAGGCATTAGATTTATGATAGTTATAATTTATGTCATAGTAAAGAGATGGCTTTAACACGCAGGTGTCTGTTTCTGCAGCCGGTAGCTGTCAAAGTTAGTTGTCAAAGGTAATTATAAATGTACACATTTTGCTTTATTCATTACTTACATAATGCTTTAATTACTTAAAAAACACCTCTAACGAGAGAAGTAACTAGAATAACTTTACAATCTCACTTCCAGTTCGAAATTCTAAATTCAACACCAGCTGTTTACTTTATAACACATGTGTTAAAAGTAAACAACTGATTTGGCTTTTAACACTGAATTATAAAACGTCATTTTTAGTGAAAAAATCTAGAGCTAAAAGGCCTACTTTTAGTAGTGGTCGTAGAAAATAGCTATTTGGTGCTAAAAGTGGACGTTTATGCACGAGACATAAAAATTATGGAACGAAGCCGAAGGCTTAGTTTCATAACATGTCTCGTGCATAAACACTTTTAGTATGAGTTTGTACACAATATTTTATCTACGGCCTTAAATTTATGATAGTTATAATTTATGTCTTATTAAAGAGATGGCCTTGACACGCAGGTGACTGTTTCTGCAGCTAGAAGCTGTCAAAGTTAGTTATCAAAGGTAATGATAAATGTACACATTTTACTTTTTACATTAGATAATGGTTTAATTATTTAAAAAACACTTTACTTCTAACGAAAGAAGTAACTAGAATAACTTTACAACCTCACTTCCAGTTCGAAATTCTAAATTCGACACCAACTGTTAATTTTTAGCACATGGGCTAAAGGTAAACAGCCAATTTCACTTTTAACTAGCTAAATTAAAAAAGGTCATTTCTAGTGAAAAAAACTAGAGTTAAAACGCCTACTTTTAGTAGTGGTCGTAGAAAAAATATTATACTAAGCATGCTCGGGAAGTAACTATCTACAACCAGTCGAGAACGAGTTTGCCAGCCCGATCGATCGAGGGCTGGCAAACTCGTTCTCGACTGGTAAAAGCTACTTATTTTCCTTGATGCTTAAATAACTATTATGCACGAGACATGTTATGAAACTCAGCCTTCGGCTTCGTTTCATAATTTTATTGTTTATTGAAACGTTAAACAGTGTTTAACATGATCGCGTCCTCGAATGTTAAGATACATTTAACATGCATCCATTCATTTAACATGCATGTCTCGCGTCCTCAAATGTTAAGATATATTTAACATGCATCCACTCATTTAACATGCATGCACTATAAGAGTAGCAACATCACACATATTCATGGTTTTTAGTAATATGTTGAATTTGACTTTTCAATTAAATTTTAAAAATTATAATAGGAGATTAATTAAAATCGTTTTTGTTAAATTTGCATGATTAATATTCAGATAAATAAAAATTATAAAGTCGTAAACAGTTTAATATTTAGAAAAAACGTTTCGCACAATTAAAATTGGCTTCATCAGTTTACGAATTATAAATGCATTATGTTGAAGGGATAAAATAGGAAAATTTACAAATCTGAAAAGTTATAGAGAAAAATAGGTTAGCGAACACGAAAACATTTCCTCAAATATGTGTACTTACGGTTTATTAAATTACTGGAGAACATAATTTCATAATCATTACGACTTTTTTAAATTTTTTTATTAAATGAATAATTTGTTAATTAAAATTTACATTTTGACATATAAGAAACTGTTATAAATACACACAATTAATATTGTACTAGCTTTCATGTTGAGGAATGCAAGCTGTCTGAGTTTATTAGATAAATAATGCAAGGTTACATTCAAATATTTGCAATTTATCAGTAAGTGCGCAGAAGGCTTAAAACTGGAAATGCATAAGTTCTATTAATGCAGGGTAGTACTAAGTGAAATTTGAAAATGTTTACTATAGGTACAAGGCGATTTTAGCAATTGAAACATATTATTTAAGAAATATGATTTTTGATATTTTATTTGAATAAATTATAATAAATGGACTTAGATTGTATATATCGGTTCTATAATTAATTGCTGTTGGACTTTTTTGTATTTTATCATTTCCAAGCATAATCTCTTTTTTAGATTGTTCTCCTTATGTAAGTTTGCTGGTTTGTTAAAATTAAAATTGTGATAGTTTTCGTTGGCATGGTCAGTTAATGCAGTTTTTTGGTTAGAGGGTGAAGCTCTATTAACTTTTATAGAGTATTTGTGTTACGTTAATCTGTTTTTCAGTAGCTGCTTTGTTTGACCGATATAAGTGGAGGTACAATTGCTGCAATCAATCTGATACACCACTTCAGATTGAATGTTTGGTGGGGTTTTATCCTTTTATCCTTAAGGTTTGTAAAAAACATTTTACCTAAAGTATTGTTGTTGTTATATGCTATTTTGAAATTGTATTTGTTAAGCTCCTTTTTGATTTTTTCAGCAAGCTTGGGAATGTATGGGATTGAAATGTATTTATCTTGTGTTGTTATAAAGGAATTGTTAAATTCATTGCCTAAACAATTTTGTTGTAGTTCTATTGGTTGATTAATTTTGTTAATGTTTTTTTATTTTATTGATACGTAGGTATATTAATTTGTTTTTTAATAAAATCTAACGGATAATCATTTATGCATAGTATATTTGTTATTATTTCTAAGTTTTGTTTATGAAATTGTGTAGAAGAGAGTTTGATGGCTCTGTCTATTAAGTTGTTAATTACGCTTGTTTTATATTTAATTGAAGTGTTTGAATTAAAATTTAAATATCGGTTTGTTTTTAGTATATTTTTACGATACCAATTTGTTAAAATATTCCTATTAGCTTCTCTGTATAAGGTTAAATCCAAAACGTTTACAGATGCATTTTTATTTTTATTTTCTATTGTAAATTTAAGTCTTGCATGTACGTTATTAAAAAGATTATTCATGGTAGTCCGATTTTGATTTAGCAGTTTTTAGTAATTATTATTGATTCAAAATTATTGCCTCAATAAACAATAAACTAATGAACGCATTTCGAGGAGTAACCGTCTTAACATTTCTCACATAAATTACCACTCTCGCTTCGCTGCGCTCGCTCGAGTGGTAAAAATATGCTCGAATGTTAAGACTGGGTTACCCCTCTTAATACGTTATTTACTATTAATGTCTCGTGCATAAACATCCACTTTTAGCACTTGTTGCACAAATAGCTATTAGTAGGCATGTTTAATTGACACATGTCATAATTAAAATGAGCGTTAAGCTTACTCGAATATTTGCTTCTATGTGTATCTCTTTCTTACTCTATTTTCTTGTTCATGTTCTCTCATTGCTGTTATACAGATTGCGGCAGGCAACTAGGACCACAGAAAAAGCAAGGGGACTTTACATGTGGCCGTAATTGTGTTTAACAAACGAACAATCAATGTACGATAGCGGTAGGTCGTTACGATCATTATAAATACAAGGTATATATTCGTTTTTCTTTTAATTTTTAAATACAATTAAGGCTACATGTAAAGTCCCCTTCCTGTTGCTATGGTCCTAGTTGCCTATCGCAATCTGCATATAATTTTGGCCGCATCGGTATGTAATTAGCATTATGTTATCCATTTTTTGCATAATCCAGTGGACACACGGTAGATACTTTTAATTTGTTAATGTGAGTTGAGTGAGTCCTATACGTAAAAACGTAAGTTGTAAATTGTCAAATATTGACTTTCCTGTTTTCTTATTTCAAAGAATTATTCTCAAAAACTGGTGGCACCATTTTGTTTCATATATTTAATATGCAAATCTGATGCATATTTTTGTTATAAAGAATTTGATTTCTTAAATCTTGATAGTACACTTGTTTTAAATTTGTTAATTTCCAAAATTGTTTTTTCTTCTTGTTTGGAGCATTGTTTCGCTAATTAGATTTACACAATTCACAACGCAATTATGCGTTGGTAATATTAACTTTATAGGAATATTAAACGTACTTTCGGCATTTAGCTTTATATTATGAAATTCTGGAAAAACTTAATAAGTTTATAGAGCTGCTTGGGTGCTATTGTGCTATACACAATTATTACTAAATTTTGCAACCTAACGTCTTGTAAAAATTATTAATTTGTAACTCTGAAATGAAAAAAGGTTGTCATAAAGCAGAAAGGTACGAAGTACCTACTTACAAAATGTTAGATATAAATATTAGTTTTGTTATTAGCTCATCTCCCATACATTTTAGCATATTAATATCAAACTTTTTGCATTTGATCCCCTTTGCCAAAATAAAGTTTTTGTTACTATCCATTCACAAAACTCGTGTAGCCGGGGTCGGTAGCTCAGTGGTAAGCATCCTGACTACTGATCTAAGGGTCGCGAGTTCGAGTCCCGGTCCCGGTGAGCTTTTCAAAAATAAAAAATGCAGATGAAAGCCTCTACAGAATGCCATCATTCGGAAGTGATGTAAAACCGTGGGTCCCATGTTACTACGATGTGTAGCATGTAAAAGATCCCTTGCTAGGGTTGGAACTCCTTAGTCTCGGCAAAATTCTAGTAGGACTTTGACCATATGACCCAAGCAGTCGGTGTCTAAGGTACCTGGTACTCTGCATGCCTAGACCTTGTCCATTAACAAACAAACAAACAAACAAACAAAACTCGTGAACTGTCAAAACGCTGTCAAGTTGGTACCTCGTTTAAATTCTGGTTTGGAACGTCTGCTTGCTGATTTTGGCAGCACTGAAATTTTTGCAATTTAAAAACTTGACTTATGTCACACTTTCTTGTAAAGAAATAATCACTTATAATACTATGAGTAGTCAAAGTTATGTCGACTATTTTTGTGGTGGTGTCACGAATGTCCATTGCGCTTTGGTACGATTAGGACGAGTGCGATAGCACGAGTCCTAATCCCAAGCGCAATGGACATGAGTAGTGATACCACCGCAAAAATAATCTACTTAACTTTGACTAAGAATGGTATTCGAAAGACTATGTAATGAACCAAACTACATTTTCAAATTAGTTTTCACTAAATATAGCAACAAACTACGCAATTTCTATAGTAACAGAACACTGATATTGAATTTTTCTAATAAAAATCACATTTGTTTAAAATAGTCACTTGAATACCTTCTAGGAAGATATATCCACTGATATTTTTTTGATTGGTCAAGAAACGTCAGAATTTTGGATTTTCATTGGTCACTTTTTGACAGATGACAGGTGAATTGAATAGTCTCCAAAATTCTTTAATTTTTGTGCATACACTCAGTCGCAATGGAACAGAAACGAAAGGGGGTTTTATTATTGGAAAGGAAAAAAAAGCTATAGTTAATTATTACAAGGAAAAACTTCGCTTAACTTTTGACACATTTAACATAACCTAACTGTAATATTACTAGAAATCACCAGATTCGAAGTACATTCTCAAAAAAAACTGTAATTTCCATGTACACTCAGCAAATATTTCAAAAATTCGACATTGACAGTTCACGAGTTTTGTGAATGGATAATACCTGCCGTTTTCGTGCTAGAATTTAACAAAACGTATGCTGTTTATTTCCTGATAGCAGTAAAATTGTTGCTAAATTATAATAATGTAAATTTAATGTAATTATAAAAAGTTATTATCATCACTACAGTGTATCCATGCGGTGACAGATTTAGAAACTGGACAAAAGGTGGTAACAAAGCTGCTTTCTAATGCAACCAGAAAAACTTAAATTAACTATTTTTATATTCCGGTTCAAATTGCTGGAAACAGTTGAAACAATGAGGAATTACAAGGCAAGGATTTAAAATTGTTACTATGTCCTGTTTTCGACTCAAGGAAGGTTATGGAATTGTATTAAAAACAAAACACTATTGCAACTATTTACAAAATTGCTGTTATTTGTAAAACATAGCAGATTCTAAAATCTGAGTCTCTCAACGCTTGGAGACACGGTAGTTATTTGATTTTATATTATTTCCAGGTATAATACGAGGGGAGATTTTTTATGTTATCTACCTAGCACGTGCATGCCTTCAATATGTACATAAGTACCGCCAATTCATAAAATTTTAATTATGGAATATGCAAACATTCCTTTTATTTTCTGTTTTTAATATGAAATAACTATAAATGTCTTAATATACATTTCTAACCTTTATTATATCACAACTTTGCAAATTTTAACACTTTATACAATGTAACAAATTATTACTGAAGACGCTAATACTATTAGCGAAACGTTTAATTAATTATTAAATTATATATTGCGACTAAATGATTTTTTATTCATACAACAAAGAGTCGTAATTTTCCTATAATGTTTTTTAACACATTGACATAATTATCTCCTTAAACAATTTTAAACTATTCAAAATTCATTTTCAAATACTTGAATCAAGTTTCTTACGAAAGAGAGCAATGGGCTTAAAATTATCCACGAACAAATTACTGCCGTGTATGGGGAAAATGGACCAACCTATTTTCAAGTGAAATGTTGGTCTAAGCAATTTCGATGGGGTAGAGAATCGATCCAGGATGATCCAAAGTCCAGACGACCAGTGATTGCAAGAACCGAAGAAATTGTGCAAAAAGTTGCAGATTTGGTATTGAGAGATAGGCGTATAAAGGTTTCCGTAAGGCCCTCATATATGTATTAGATATATGAAGGCCCTGAACACACGGGGATTCCGTATCCGAGATTCGGTATGCGGGATACAGAATCTGGGTCTGTTAAGACTCGGCGACTGAATCTCAGACGCGGGCCTTCAGTCACTTGCAGTGCCGTGCTGTTATTGCTGTTCTTGGTTTCTGTCGAATTAGTGTAATGTGCCGTATTTAAAGTCAGGGATTGGGCTCTACTAAGCTAATACATTTTTCATTGTCAAATAATGTACGCTCTATAATCGTTGCATAGCAAGGAACGCCTTGCTTATTCGATTTAAATAGAAGTTGAAGAAAATCTGCTGCGCCTATGATATGATATCATATGATCTGGCTGGCAAAGGTAGGCGTGTCCAGGCCCTGGTACACGTGGACTCATATGCTCCATATGCTCCAATCAAAATGCTCTTTGCTCCAATGGTAAATCGGTATCCGAAATACAGAATGTGTCGCCGGCGCCCGATTTTCCTTATCTCTCCATTTCGGCCGCCGGCGAGAAATTCTGTATCTCGGATACCGATTTACCATTGGAGCACATGAGTCCACGTGTACCAGGGCCTGGATACGCCTACTTTTGCCAGCCAGAACATATGATATTATATCATAGGCGTAGCAGATTTTCTTCAACTTATATTTAACTCGAATAAGCAGGGCGTTCCTTACTATACAACGATCATAGAGCTTACATTATTTGACAATTAAAAATTTATTAGCTTAGTAGAGCCCAATCCCTGACTTTAAATACCGCACTTCTGGACTAATTCGACAGAAACAAAGAACAGCAATGCTAGGTCCATAACAACACGGCACTGCAAGTGACTGAAGGCCCGCGTCTGAGTTTCAGTCGCCGTGTCTGAACAGACTGAGATTCTGTATCCCGCATACCGAATCTCGGATACGGAATCCCCGTGTGTTCAGGGCCTTATTGCTAATGAAGTCAGTATATCTGAAACAAGTGTTCTCAATATTTTGCATGATGATTCGGGCATGAAAAAAGTATCTGCACGGTGGATTCCGAGATTGGTTACACCTGAGCAAAAACTTTGCAGAACAGAAATTTCTCAAGAAAATTTGGCTGCTTTGGAGGACAACAGAAATTTTCTTTCGCGAATTGTCACCGGGGATGGGACTTGGGTGTTTCACTGGGACTTTGCCACTAAACAAGAATTTATGCAGTGGGTTCACAAGAGCTCCCCACCACCGAAGAAAGCCAAACCTCAATTATCTGTAAAAAAATTAAATGGCAACCGTTTTCTGGGACGTCGAAGGAATCTTGTTGATTGAATATATGCAGAGGGGGTCTACTATAAATGGAGAGGCCTATGGGAATACAATTCAAAATTTAAAAAGTATATTGGAAGCAAATGGACGCATTCTTGTAGGCAAAAGAATTTGCTACTGCACAATTGACGCGTGCATAAAGCGTTTAAAGTTCGGCGGGTTATTAATGATTCTGGCTTCATTGAATAAGGCATTCACCTTATAGCCTCGACGTGGCCCCGTCTGACTTTTTTTTATTCAAACATTTCAAGAAACATCTCAGGGAAAGGCGTTTTGCTTCCGATGATGAACTCAAAGATGCTGTAGAAGAATATTTTGCAGGCTTGCCAAAATTTTTTTATTCTGAGGAGATGGGACAGTTGGAAAATCGATGGAATAAGTGCATACGCGTAGAAGGGAGTTATATAGAAAAATTAAATTTTCTTAAGACTATGTGTTTTCTTTCATAGCTAGGTAGATAACATAATAATCTCCCCTTGTAAGTATATTGATATTTGAATATGTGCAGCTTTCATGACTGCAACTTTTATCGTTTAGGAAATATATTATTTCAAAGTTTCACAATTTAACAGTTTATACAGGGCATTATGGTATCATCTTCATCCTGCTCTTTTTAAGTCCACTGTTAAGTTTAATAATAATTTTATGCTAAACAAGCAGTTCATGCATTTTTTGAAAATCGGCCAATCCCGAACTGATTACATGATAAGCGCCCTAGGGATGATTATCGACCCCGTGGAAGGTGTCATAATTGGAAAAAGAACTTTTTTTGCGTTATTAGATCAATTTAAAATCATAGTATACGGGTTTTGTATAATAATCTTCAAAATATGGACGCGGGCAACAAACAAATAATTTTGCCCGTGCCAAGAGTCATCGTGCTGGTTGCCCTTAGAAAACTGCCCTCGGGACAGTTGACGTGTGCAAAATTATCGGTAAGTACTTCTTGCCCTTGTTATATTACTATTAATAAGTTTGGAGGAAACTGCCAGGTTAAATATTTCAAATTATAAACTGAAGAACTGAACGAGTATAATGATGACAATTAACTCCATATATTATATTGTAGACCAATAATAGTTTTAGAAAAGGGTCGCGTGCACCAATTACAAGTTATAAAAAAATTCTTGCATTCAAAAGAAAAGCAAGGTATTTTTCTTGTCGCTACGTCGTTGTTTGTCATTCTGACAGATGTAAAATTTGAAATATAACTTGACGTTTCTCTATTATTTGTTCGTAGCTCTCCAACCGAAGATCATTCGTACAAAACGCTTGTCTAGCAAGATTTTTTATTTCTTGTATTCACATTGATTGTTAGAAGCCAATTAAACTCGACCAAAATCTGGAAAAGAACACTCACGCTAGACACTCTGTGTCTTTTCGTCAGTTTGTTCTCGTTCGATGCTCATACAAACTAACCTTTCTGTCTATGTTCACATTATCCACCACGAATTTGTATAACTCAGCGATAACAATGCACAATAAGTATGCATCCTTGGGCAAGAGGTTTTAGAGTTTGACTAGCAATCAGATTCCGCAGGTTCGAATTTCACGGACTGCAATGTTTATTTTTCATTTCGAATTAATGTAATTAGTTCGCATCGCTTAGTCTGTTCTTTTTTTATTCAGTATTATTGGCAACATTAAGATATTTTTACCTATTTTTTACATAATTTTGAACACGTTCTGTACATTTTAAAGACATTTTCTTCTGTATTTTTTTTTATTTACAATTTAATTTTGAAAATGCAAAAACTATTTTAATTTGAGTAAAGTCACCTATGGTGGACTCAAAAAGCTAGTATCTGAATTAAATTGGCAATTTAAAGATCTTTAATGTGTATTTATTACTTCCTTTTACAATAAAGGAAGTATTGGATTCACCCCAAAAATTCGAAATTGAGTTTTCAACAGATCTTCACGTTTTAGAGTCCCCTGAACCCATAAAACATATTTTTTTTATTGGTCTGTCTGTGTGTGTGTCTGTCTGTCTGTGTGTCTGTCTGTCTGTTTGTGTGTCTGTGAACTGAATATCTCAAAAACGAAAAGAGGTATGTCGTTGAAACTTCATATATAATTTTTGTGTACTATGTAGATGCGACAGCAAGCTTTTGAAAAAAATCGCATAACCGGAAGTAGGTGTTTACTCTTGCGATTTTTCAGTTTTTTTCGATTTTTCAAAAACGGCTCTAACGATTTTTTTCAAACTTCACATTTTTATTACATTTTGAATGTGTATACTTCTAAAATGGGTTTCTTTTGTTTATTTTATTTTGACTTCCTTTTACAATAAAGGAAGTATTGGATTCACCCCAAAAATTCGAAATTGAGTTTTCAACAGATCGTCACGTTTTAGAGTCCCCTGAAACCAAAAAAAATTTTTTTTCATTGGTCTGTCTGTGTGTCTGTCTGCGAACAGAATGTCTCAAAAACGAAAAGAGGTGTGGCGTTGAAACTTCATATATAAGTTTTGTTTACTATGTAGATGTGACAGCAAGCTTTTGAAGAAAATCGCATGACCGGAAGTAGGTGTTTACTCTTGTGATTTTTCAGTTTTTTTCGATTTTTTCAAAAACGGCTCTAACGATTTTTTTCAAACTTCACATTTTTATTAAATTTTTAATGTCTATTAATGTGAGATACGTGATTTTCCAGTTGAATACTTCTAAAATGAGTTTCTTTTGTTTCTTTTTCTATTTGTTTTATTAACTCCTATTTTAAATAGAACACCCGGTATATTATTATATTTTTGAAAATTTTTTACAAATGCTTAAAAAATAAAAATTAAATTTTTGGCTAATTATAAGATCACTGTAAAAGGAAGTAATTATAAGATCACTGTAAAAGGAAGTTGTGTGCGTGTATCACACCAGATTTTTTTTATTAACTCCTATTTTAAATAGAACACCCGGTATATTATTACATTTTTGAATTCAGCTTAAAATTCTAGAGAACATTTATCTCTTCAACTAATGCTCTAACAGAAGCCGAGTAGCGCAGATGGGTAAGCGCTTACCTTGCATTAAGCAAGTCCTCGGTTCGAATCCCGCGAGGCCCGGAATGTTCTGCAGCCTTGCGATTTGAACCGGGCTCGGTGAGACCATTCATAGTTGGGTACCAAATTAACTGTGCTCTACTCAGAACCACAGACCTAAAAGAGTAACAAGGTCAACATAACACACACACACACCTCACACAATGGTTGCTGTGCAAGCACAAAAGGCGCGCTCCAACGTTGTATCCCGAATCCGGGGCAAGTTGAGCATTGTTCCGCCAGATGCAAGCACATAAAGCACCAGCCTCTACACCGAAAGGTAAAACGAGGTTATCGATTATACATTATACATGCTAACGCTCTATTTTGTACCGTTTTTGCAGAATTTGTAATTTTTGAAAATTATTGACAAATGCTTAAAAATTTAAAATCAAATTTTTGGCTAATTATAAGATCACTGTAAAAAGAAGTTGTGTGCGTGTATCACACCAGATTTTTAATAATAGCGTATACCAGTTTCACTGCCGTATTGTTATTTAACTTTCCTTATTTAAATAATGCTTTAGCTACCTACCGTTTGTCTAAGGGATCTTTTCATGTGTGTATCGATGAGTTACGCAAAAAATCTGGTGTGATATACGCACACAACTTCTTTTACAGTGATCTTACAATTAACCAAAAATTCCATTTTTAATTTTTAAGCATTTGTCAAAAATTTTCAAAAAATACAAATTCTATAAAAACCGTACAAAGTAAAGCGTTAGTTGAAGAAACAAATTTTCTCTCAAGTTTTAAGTTGAATTAAAAAATGTGATAATATACCGGGTGTTCTATTTAAAATAGGAGTTAATAAAAAAATTAGGAAAAGAAACAAGAAACCCATTTTAGAGGTATTCAACTGGAAAGTCACCTATCTCACATCAATACACATTAAAAATGTAATAATAATGTTTGAAAAAAATCGTTAGAGCCGTTTTTGAGAAAATCGAAAAAACTAAAAAATCACAAGAGTAAACACCATACTTCCGGTTATGCGATTTTTTTCAAGAACTTGCTGTCGCATTTAGATAGTACACAAAACTTATATATGAAGTTTGAACGCCTCTTTTCGTTTTTGTGATATTCTGTTCACAGACCCACACACACACACGGACACACACACACAGACCTAAACAAAAACATACTTTTTGGGTTCAGGGAACTCTAAAACCTCAAGATCTGTTGAAAACTGAATTTCGAATTTTTGGGGTGAATTCAACACTTCCATTATAGTAAAAGGAAGTAATAACCTAGAATGTTTTCTTCTCCTAACCATGAGAAACACATGCAAAACACCATTTTAGAAAACATCCCTGGTACGAACTGTATAGTTATAGTACTTTACAGCAACAAGTAAGTGTCATAAGACATTACCAGATTAATATAGTTGATTCTTCAGTTACTCAGAGCAAATTTTAAAATTATGAAAGATTTTGTATGGCATAAAATTAATATACAAACTAAAAATTGCGCATTGTTTCAAATATAGACATGAAATGCCACGGTGAAGGTGAAGGACTGGGGGACCAACATTGGTTCGATTTCAAGGCAAGGTATGACTAAGCTATCAATTAATATTGTTACCCTCTCTACTGAAACAGAAAGTGAAGAGATCAGCTCGCCTACTCCACGAATAACTTAAGAACGAGTTTTTTAGCCTTAACTTTCGCTTTGTTTACAAAATTAAGAAAAGGATTATTGTGATACCTGGCCGTAACCCATTTTCGGTGTTATTAGTATAGGTACTTGCTCGGGCATAAATTCCACTTTTTATTTTTTATGTCAACCTTGTGTACAAATGCGGAATAGAATAATTATTGAAATAATTTATAAATCCTGACTGATATAATGCTCTGTAGCTGCGCATCACCAAGAGCGCATTAAACATTACACAATCTGGCATCAGTACTTGGTGCATTGTGAATTTATAATGAGGTCTGGTATTTAAAACATAATACAATATCGTGCTTAAACAGACGCTTTCTACCACCGGAACATGATTACGGGATGGTAGCCATACTGACTGCGTTCAAATTTTATATTAATTTCTAAGAGATATTTGTCTAAAGTAGGTTAAGAGAAAGCAACTTTTACAATGCCGCACAGAGCAGGTTCAGTCTGAATTCTGAAGCCGAGCGAGAATCTTCACCTGTTTTAGAGGTAAGACTTAAATTTAAAGCATTGTTTTTTTAAAATAGTACTTATATATTATTGTTAAAAGTAAAACAGAATTTGGTAGAATTGTTCAACGAGTTGTTAATGTTTGTGAATACAACTATATTCGGGCTAAAATATTTTGAATGAACTATTTATTCATTGTATCCGGTTGCTGCTGACCCATTTCATACGGGTTTTTTTTTAATAATCGGATAGTTAATTTCGACCACTTTCGACTAGCTCTACTTACATTTCCACAAGTAGAATAGTGGTTAATATGCGTCAGTTTCTTGTGTATTACAACTTTCTAAGATTTGCTTTTTAAGAAGATAGTTGCATTTATAATAGTAATATTAAAAAAACACCTTGTATTTATGCTCTATTTTTTTAATTATTAATAAAAGTAAAGTATTGAATCTTTTATACAAAACTTAAAAGAAAATGTTAATATCCAGTTAATTCCTTTGTATTATTTTTGCAAAAATATAAAGCGTTTAAGAAAAATTTATTTGTAGAGCTGAAAACTAGTTACACAGGATGATTGTGGGGCACCCCTATATTTGGATAATGTGTTCAGGGGATCAACATAAACATAGGTTCAATTCTCAGCCCTTACGGAAATATTAGAAGGGGGTTAAAATTAGATTTTTGTCATTTTACTGAAAGCCGGGAAATGGTATTGAAATGAAAATTGGCAATTCTTTTCTACCAATAGTTTATGAACGGCTTTTATACATATGGTTGAAACTGGCAACCTCTATAAATGTTATAGAAAATATATACTGTAAGCCTAATTTACTTAAAAACTTTTTTAGCTTCTTTAGATTTTTCTTAAAGCTAACAGTTTTTGTGTATAAAAATTACATTATGGGTTGTATGTTTCAGACCCTTAAACGCCGTATATAACATTTTTTTAAATAAGCTTTTTGTTGCTATTTAGTATCCTTTCGTGGTCTCAAATAGCTTCGTAAGGGTTGAGAATTGAACCTATGTTTACCGGACTTTTTTGGTTATTTTATCCCCTAAACAAATTAAACAAATATTGGGATTTCCTCCCCAATTACCCTGTATACTGTATCTTTCCTGAATATTTTTGTATGTAATATAGTTTTCTCCATTTCGTGTACCATGAATTGTCCAACCAATTTTTTTATAGTACTATCGCTAACACAATGCTATTGTTTTATACATTGAAAGGCAAAAAAAAGTGGGACAGTTAGTTTTTTTAAGTTATCTTAAAAATAAATGGACAATGTGTCTTGAAATGGTTATTTCCTACTCTAATTTAACAAAATACAGTAGTTTTAGTCCTCATTTTAATATTTAATTCAAAATTCCTTTGAATTTTTACAAAAATGTGAGTATCAACTGGTCGACGTTTTGCATATTTTGTTAAGTTATTGTTTTCGTTGTTGTTTCATGTTGAATTGTCAGTTTATGTCAAATGCATGAATATTAATCTTCTACCATGGTAATCGATCCGGCTAGTATTGCAAAAATAGTATTTGTTCAATTTAACACTTTTAACTATTTATTTATTGATACTTGTTTATGTTGATTAAAATCTTGAATTTGTTGTTTTTTATGTTTTACTGTTTTATTGTATAATCGCATAAAATTAATAATTTTTTTACTAGTGTCTTAGACTGTTTTAAAATAATGAAAATATTAAGTGTCCCACTTTATTTTTGTCTTTCAGTGTATATTATAATTTATCCTGTATTACGTAGTTCTACAGTGACATGTTTTATCTCTACATTGCCAAAGTGAAATTAAAATGTGAATAGTCCGATACAGTTTCCGGCATATAATTTGGGGAAAAACCTAAGTAGGAAGTTAATCATAAAGAACCATCACTAGACCTGCCCGGTTTCTATTCTCATACAGAGATTTTTAAAACAAATATTTATTTCACTACCATAATATCTTGCATAGGAGTTGTATAAATTGCACGGAAGTCTCCCTGTGGATGTCGTCTAAGCCAAATATATACTGCTCAACAAATGAACTGGGCCATGTGCATATATTGGTGCAATTTTTAAAAATATTTTTGAAAAAGACAGTCATGGCATTTTTTGGTAACCTTTCAGGATTGTGTCACTATAAAAAGCATTTCTTTTGATAATTTGGTTTAAATAAAACGAAGTCCGTTAATAAAATATTATCATTTGAAAATTTTGAATTTTGCCTAAATGTTGATAGCACATTGCATATAAAGTATGCCAACATTTTTTAAACGTTCCGAGGAAACTCAAAAACTATTAATTTCCTTTTTTCCTTCTTATTTTTGTTAAATATAGTTTTATTATTTTTTTTATTTTATTGGTATGATTTTGTTAATGCTACAGTTGATATTTGAGGACAGTGCAATTAAATATGCTTAATATGAGTATACTATAAAACAAAAACTTATATGTATATATTTTATGACATAATGTAACAAATACAATCTTCATGGGTGGTTCAGTTCAGTTGTGGAGCATGATATAAACCTATTTTGATGAAATTAATTTTTGTGCATCTATACGATCTCACCTTCCAATTCGAGCGGAAGTATATTCAACCCACATTTTTAATCGACATTGTGTATTTTTGTTATTCTTTTATATTTCCTGTTTTTGCTAAACCTAATGATGTAAATGACATTGAATATTTTAAAACATAGTTACATATATAGACCGTGTTTCGAGAACTGACTATGATATAATAGTAGTATCTCTTTTTGACCAATACTAGCCATTACCAGATTAATTAATATTAATTTTAAAAAGGAGGTAATTTATTTCATTCTATTTTTAGTATTGATACGACTCAAATAAGACCCTATAATTAAAAAGAAATATATTATTTGTTAATTTCATTATGACGTATCTAGCGTTTATTTAATCGTTATCTTTATAAAATATCTTCCAATTGTAATTGGCAGTTCATATTCTTTGCCAGACCTTGATATACAGTGCGAGTGTAAAGTCTGGAACTATCGAAATAGAACTTTTATCAAATGTTTTTGAAAGAAATCTTCGAACACGTCAATTTTATTTTAAAAAATACATATTTTACTGTAATTGTCACTTTTAGATTGTCTTTTGTTTTTGAGTTATGACGTTAGCGATACTTTTTTTAAATGGAAACCCTCAATTTTTATGATGAATTTGGACACAGCATGAAATTCTAAGACCAAATACTCTAAAAAAAGTATGATACTGTATTTTGAAATTTTCGAGAAAATCGTACGGTTCCAGATCCCCTCGATACTAAAATTTCAATTGGTCCTTTTTCACTCAAATATTGTATCATTATTTATTTAATTAGGAGCACACAACAAAAACAGATAAACAAACTATGAAGAACTGTCATAATTTTAGGGCTAACTCATTGTTTCATGGCTACTTGATTTTTATTCGATTTTTGTTTTAATACTTTAATAGCGATTTTCTCGAAAATTTCAAAATATAGTATCATACTTTTTTAGCGTATTTGGTCTTAGAATTTCATGCTCTGTCCAAATTTATCATAAAATTTTGGGGTTTCCATTTAAAAAAATGATCGCGAACGTCATAACTCAAAAACAAAAGACAATCTAAAAGTGACAATTACAGTAAAATATGTATTTTTAAAAATAAAAATTGACGTGTTCGAGGATTTCTTTCAAAAACATTTGATAAAAGTTCTATTTCGATAGTTCCAGACTTTACACTCGCACTGTATATTAGTTAAATATTTTTTGTAAAACTGATTTAATTAACGATTCTTTGAAACTATGGAATGCATTTTATGCTAGTATTTCATAAATACAGTATATGTACAATATTTATGTATCTGTGTGTCACTATCATAAACTAAAAGTCAATAAGCACATGTTTTACGTATATGTTACACAACTTTGTTTAATGCGTTACGAATTGCTTAGTATATTTAGCTAGAAAAAACATGTTAGTAAGCTAACTGATCGTTGCATGTTATCAAACATCTTTACATGATACACACAAGGCTAAGCCTCTTTTTGCAGGGTCTTACAAATAAATGTAAATTTACACATTGATTGATTGTTATGAACAAAGCCCAGATATATGCAGATTCAAGATCTTTAACTATTTCTTAATTATTAAAATATCTACCCGGACTAGGGATCGAAACCTTTCGGTTAGCAATTAGCGTGTCCAATCACTAAGTTAGTTAGATTGGAAAGTTTCCCATTTGTTATAATGTATTACTAGACTGCAATGAGCTAAGTAAACTTTAATTGCCGAAACAAAATATTGTTTTATTTTTTAAGCAACATAAAACAATTTATTGAAAGGTCCCGTCACCAAAAATTATTTCTTTTTGTGAATTCCCTATTGAGTGTGAAATAGTAGCTCTTGTTCTTAATGCTATTTAGAGTGCTCACAATTTGCAAATGTTATAATTTTGTATTCTTTAAATAGAACATTCTGTATATATTTGTATTTCTGAAAAGCCCTTTTATTGGGCTTTCTTCTGATATCTTACTCCATACCCCTACATTTAACCGTTATTCAAATATTTGTCCATAAAAAATCATTCAAACCCCCTTAAGATGCTCGGGACAACAAACAACCGCCTTTAGAATGCTAATTGAAAATTTGAACTATCCGAATATAGTAACACAAAACCAGGTTTCAAAAATAAAAATCTAGTCATTGTTGATATTAGAAGTAATAAATACGAAAAAATGAGAAATATAGGAGTAGCTAATTCAGAATTTGTAAATTTAATAATTTTTATTTTTTAAAATGGAACATCCTGTATATTTTTGGAAAGCCTTTTTAACGAGGCTTTTATTTTTTCACATTTAATGTACTTCTGCATTTTTCGTTTTTTCGTATTTGTTGTTGCGTCAGCAGTGGTTTTCTGCTTTTTTACTTCCTTTTACGATAAAGGAAATTAAGTTTTCAACAGATCTTCACGGTTTAGAGTCCCCTGATCGCAAAAAACATTTTTTTTCATTGGTCTGTCTGTGTGTCTGTCTGTGTGCCTGTGAACAGAATATCTCAAAAACGTAAAGAGGTATGGCGTTGAAACTTCATATATAAGTTTTGTGTACAATGTAGATGCGACAACAAGATTTTGAAGAAAATCGCATAACCGGAAGTAGGTGTTTACTCTTGTGATTTTTCAGTTTTTTTCGATTTTTTCAAAAACGGCTCCAACGATTTTTTTTCAAACTTTACGTTCTTATTACATTGTTAATGTGCATTGACGTGAGATAGCTGATTTTCTAGTTAAATACTTCTAAAGTGGGTTTCTTTTATTTTTGTTGTTGTTTTATTAACTCCTATTTTAAATAGAACACCCCGTGTATTATTGCATTTTTTAATTCTGCTTAAAATTTTAGAGAAAATTTGTCTCTTTAACTAACGCTCTATTTTGTACCGTTTTTGTAGAATTTGTAACTTTTGAAAATTTTGACAAATGCTTAAAACTTAAAAATGAAATTTTTGACTAATTATAAGATCACTGTAAAAGGAAGTTGTGTGAGTGTATCACACCAGATTTTATTTCTTAAAAAACATCTTAAGGTGGCTCAAATTATTGTTGATAATCAAACGAATATTTTTAAAACGGTTGAATTTAGGGGTATAAGATAAGATATTAAAGAAAGCTTACTAAATAGGATTTTCAAAAATCCAAATATCATATTCCATATCAAAAATTCTAAATAATTACGTTTGTAAATTTTGAGCACTCCATATCGTATTAATTTATAATATTTTAGGAAATTTGAGTACAAAATTATTAATGCATGCATTGCTGCAATCTGCTTCAGAAATGTAGCACAATGCGTTGAACTAAATCTTCGTTATCATTAATCAGCTTAACCTATTTAAGAATCACTTCTTTGAGCTCATAAATTGTTTGAAGACGTGTCTGGTAGACTCTTCGTTCCAAAAAGCCCAAAAGAAAAAATCAGTACCTAGCTGTTAAAAACAGACAATGGCTCCATCTTGTTGAAATCATACATTATTTTGCTGCTCCACATTCGCAAATATTCCCAACATAGTGATCAGAACTGACTATAACGGCTTGGTCGTTTTTCTCGAAAAAGTATGGTCGACATTCTACACCAGGGATTCTCAACATTTTTTCTCAAGTACCCTATTAGGAAATTGAACAAAGTAACTGTACCTACCCCTAACTCCATTGAGTGCACAATTGGTTAGTACCCCTTAAGCACAGGTCACACGATCATTCGGTTGCATCAAATTTGTTAGACAAGCACGTTCCATGACGTCATAGAACAATGTTTAGTTTATTCTATCAAACTGGATGGTCACACCATCAAACTTGTTTTATGCAATTGTTTCAATTAGCTGTTATTAGTGAGGTTGTGGTCTGCCTTATATTTAGAGATGTTTGGCAAACGAGTGGTGATGTCACAAATACGTCATCATTGATATTTGACAAACAAATTTGATGCAAGAAAGTGACCGTGCGACCTACGCTTTACTCAATATGACTTCGCTCAATGACTATGCTTACACCGTGATCCAATACCGAAAACACTGGAAGCGAGCGAAGAATTTCGATACATTGATTATTTATCAAAAGAATCAAAAGCAGATTTAGTAATTAGTAGTTAGATATTATACAGGGTATTCTTACCTTCACACCCCTGCATCTTAATTTTTTTCATATTTATTTTTTGAGAGATTTCAAGTTCTGGACAATTATACTACCCTTTAATATACTTTATTTAAAATTTTCAAAATCATTTTACTGCACGCCACTAGCCTACTATAATCAAAAATAAATGCAAAACATTTAAAAATAATAGTAGGCCTAATTTTATAGAAAACAGTTATTAATAAAAAAATAAATAAGGAAGATACAAGGGTGTGAAGATGAGAAGTTAAACACACTGAATATGTACATTCCGTGTAGTATTAAACGCCACCTTGAATCTTTTTTTCGATTTTTGTCATACCCTTAAATTCAACAATTTTACAGATTTGGACTCCTACATTTCTCGTTTTTTCGTGGTAGTTGTTAAAAATTGCTGGAAATTTATTTTTATAAATCTGGTATTTTGTTGCGCTCGGGGAGTTGAAGGGTTTCAATTATCATTTTAATCACGTTTGATTTTTTTCCTTTAAAAAAAGGCATCTTAAAGGGGTTAAATTGTGTTTACGTTCAAACTCGAATATCTTAAAAACTGTTGAATTTAGGAGTATAAAGTAGAATATTAAACCAAGCTTCTTAAAAGGGGTTTTCAAAAATACAAATATATACGGAATGTTCTATGTTCTATTAATTAATATTTTGGGAAATTTTATTACAAAGCTATTACATTGCTGCAATATTTGCTTCTGAAATGATGCATAAGGCATTGAAGTAAATCATTAATCATCTTCACCTATTCGCAGACACATTTTTATACCATGAATTGTTGGAATACGTGTTTAGTAAACGCTTGACTCCAAAAAGCTCAAAAGCAAAAATTAGGAGCTGCCATAAAACCTAACCTCGAATTTGACATAGACATCATCTTCAACAATACACTTCAGTACTACCATTCGTGCCCTTTGTGGGCGCATTTCTTATTGGTTGGATTTGGGGCTCCGCCCACAATGCACCCATTCTGCGGAACGTTACACCTTGTATTCTATGCACCATGGTTGAAACCATGCATTATTTTACTGCTCCACATCGTCACCTGCGTTGATTAACAAAAACTTCGTCTTTATGAAACCTGCCAGCTAGTGGAACATCGGTAATATGCAAATTATGGCCACTTCATAAAATTGGCGCTAGGTGACACCATCTGACAGATCACATATTTTCCAGCTACAACCATTTACCATATTTGATGTAAGTTCGTGATAGCAGATGCTTTTCCTATTCCTATTGCCACACGAAGGAATGTAACGCAACATTTTCAAACATGTTTTAACCAAACATAAGCTTTCAAATTTGAAGCGCCACTGGGCAAATAAATGTCAAAACAGTCTAGCTGGCAGGCTTTGTAAACGTACTAACATAAACTATCAACGCAGGCGACGCTCCACATTATCAAATGTTCCCAACATCTCAACATAGCAATTAGAACCAACTATAACGCCGTGGTCGTTTTCCTCGAAAAGTTGTTTTTTCGACTACCATTTCCTAAAGCAGGCTATTATTTGACACTTTCCATATGTCAAAAGCATGTTGTTAATGCATACTACTTAAAACAATGAAAGCATATCTGATTTTTAACGAGTTTTCAATTTGAAATGACGTTGACGTATTGTAATCTCTTTTAACGTACAGTCGTGTGCAAATAAATCTGGGACAGTGTTTTTTTCACATGCAGATTCAGTTAAGAATTTGAAGAATATTTCCATGGATTTCCTCTTATCAGAGAGAGTTACGGGTTTCAGTACCTGTTAAAGTTTAATGTAACTCTTTCTGATAGCAGGAAATCCATGGAGATATTCTTCAATTCTTAACTGAATCTGCATGTGAAAAAAACACTGTCCCAGATTTATTTGCACACGACTGTACATATATGGTAGTCGAAAAAATAATGTATACAACTCGTATCTAAAACGTGTTTTTGCACTTGTGAGATTTAAAGAATTCGCTTTCGGCTCATTATTTAAACTTTCTCATGCATGCAAAAATGTGGCACTTTAGCTACTCGTTGAATAAATAACTATTATCGCACTTCAATTGGTAATGTACTACATTTCTACATTCAAAGTCGTTTAGAAATGTGGTACTTTTCTACATTAGCAACACTTTTCTTCATAGCAACGGCGATTAGTTTTACGTTTGGCAGTACTGAAGTGTATTGTTGGTGGCACCGTAAGTCTATGTCAAATAATTCGATGTTAGCAGGTTAGGTTTTGCGTCACTTTTGACACAGACTCGCGAAAAATCTAACCTGCTAACCTTGTATTTGACACAGACTTACAGTGTCACCAACAATACATTTCAGTACTGCCAAATGCATAACATCAATTGGAGCTGCTTATTGTGCTTTAATACATAGAAACGCATTCTGCTCAGCTTGGTTATGTCTTGACATTTGGTGTCACTTTTATGTAAAAATTTAATATTTTAAATTTTTTGTGAAATGCGATAAAATAGTATACGCGACGCGTTAGAAAAGTGATTTTACTGAATTCGCATGGTCGTTTAAGTACTCGCCAATGCTCGTACTCAAACCAGCCATACTTGCTTAGTAAACCATCACTTTTTAAGCTTGTTGCGTAATATACTATTTTCCATTTTGCGTTTAGAATAACTCCATTCTGGCACTCAACTGACGTCATTTGAGCGTTAGAATAAGTCGCTATGAAATGACGTAATTTGGGTGCTAGAATGGGGTTATACTAAACGCAAAATAGAAAAAAAATGTATTTTTTTATTTATAAAATGGTATAAAGCGGCAAAATAGAAAAAATAGTATAAAACACTCGTTGCAGAAGGTCCTTCAAGCATTCATTTGTTCCTCAACTCGCCGCTATGCGGCTCGTTTCGGCATTTCAAATTCGTGCTTGAATAGATGCCTTCTGCAACTTGTATTTTAATATCTACTATTCTACCACATGTTCATTAAAAAAGTCCATAAAAGGCGGCTGTGGAAATTCAAACGTATGAATAATAATATATGTTGGTGGCACTGTAAGTCTATGTCAAATTCTAGGTTATCAGGTTAGGTTTTCCGTCAGTTTTGACACAGACTGACTCACAACCTAACCTGCTAACCTCGAAGTTGACATAGACTTACAGTGCCACCAACATATTATTCATGGACTTTTTTAATGAACATGTTGTAATTACAATAAAAGTCGACACTCTACACTCGGAAACTAACTGTCATTATAACTACCACTTTTTGGTTTGTTATGTTGGGTCTCATGCAAACTTGACAATTGTAAATTCTGTAACTTCCGGTGGTCACACTAAAGCACCTCTACGTCACACAAAGGCGTCACCAAGAATTTATAAAAGTTTTCTGAGTTACATATGCAACTTAAGTGAATAAGTAATTGCTTTTTTTGAGTTATCTAAGATGTTTTACCTGTTTTTAATTGGTTGTTATTTTTATAATAGTAATAAAAATAAGTTGGTGTACCTATATTAAACCTTTCAACAACCATCATAAGGACGCCTATGAATTCAGCATGCCAAAAAATATAACCGTCAATTGTCTTTTGACGTAGCATGAGATAAAAAAACTGATTCTGAGCAGGCCTTGATATGTGTTATACGTTTGGCAGTACTGGAGTGTATTGTCAGTCTATGTCAAATTCGAGATTTACAGGTTAAGTTTTACGTCAGTCTGTGTCAAACAACAAACAAAACTTAACCTGCAAATCTCGAATTTGACATAGACTGACAATACACTTCAGTACTGCCAAACGTATAACACATATCAAGGCCTGCTCAGAATCATTTTTTTATATCATGGTATTTGTCTTACTAACTTAGAATAACGACATGAGGCCGGTAGCTAAGCGTTTATGTTCGAGCTGCTACATCACTGTCGAGTCCGTTAGGGCGAGACACGTGAACCAGCGAGGCAATAAACGCGAATACCGGCCGTGTGTCGTATAACATTTTTTTGTATACTGAACAAGACCAAGAATAATAGTGATTTGATTTTATTTAATAATTATTCCAAACTATTTGCTTTAAAATGACGTCATTCTTGTTATACGTTTGGGAGTACTATAGTGTATTGTTGGTGACGCTGTCTATGTCAAATTCGAGGTAAGGTTTTAAGCCAGTTTATGTCAAACTGACGAAAAACCTAACCTGCTAACCTCGAATTTGACATCGGCTGACAGTGCCAGCTACAATATAATTTAGTACTGCCAAACGTACGAATAATACGAATCACAGTGCTACCGGGCGTCGTTAAGTGCTGCTGGCCTAGGCCATAAGAACCTACCTACCGGACTCGTTGCTAAGCTGGTAGCTAGTATCGACCACAGCAGTATACAAAAAAGAATAAAACGATATACAGTGTGTCCCAGGATAGAGGTGAGATGGACTAAATATTTTTGAATTTTATTTTAAGGTTCTAGGATTCGGTCCTGCTTAGTTTGAAAAAAAATTTCAGAATATTTTCAGTTTTTGAAAAACAAGTAGGCCTTGACAGGGAAACGAAAACTATTTTATTTTTAGCTAAACTACCCTGTTTGTTCATGATACGGCAAAATTTTATTAAGAAAAGTTGTTCAGAATGAGAAATTATGGTCCTATACAAAATTTTAGAAAGATCCGTCGACTTAGAAAAAACCGTTATTTTTTAGATTAAAATAATAATAATAATAATGGTGAGGCACTAACACCCCATGAAGAAGCTTGGCCTGCAAAGTGGAAGGTCAGAGCTTCAGTATCCTCGCTCTCACACCCGGCTGGGTTTAAATTAAACAATATAAATTGTATTTTATTTTCAGGTAAACTACCTTTTTTGTTTCTGATACGGCAAAAATTTATTAAGAAAAGTTGTTCAAAATGAGCAAGTATGGCCCTATACAAAATTTTAGAAAAATCTACCTACTTAGATTAAACCATCATTTTTAATAAATACAATTTTTCTACGACCACTACTCAATGTAGGCCTTTTAGCGCTAGCTTTTTTCACTAAAAATGACGTTTTATAATTTAACGTGTTAAAAGTGAAATCAGCTGTTTACTTTTAGCCCATGTGCTAAAAGTAAACAGCTGGTGTTGGATTTAGAATTTCGAACTGAAAGTGAGGTGTAAAGTTATTCTAGTTACTTCTTTCGTTAGAGGTAAAATGTTTTTTAAAATAATTAAAGCATTATGTAATGAATAAAGTAAAATGTGTACATTTATAATTACCTTTGATAACTAACTTTAACAGCTACGGACTGCAGAAACCGTCAGCTGCGCGTCAAGGCCATCTCTTTACTATGACATAAATTATAACTGTCATAAATGCAAACCTTTGTGAAATCGACATTTATGGATTAATAACAGTAAATTTAAGGCCGTAGAAAAAATATTGTGTGCAAACTCGTGCTTAAAATGTTTATGCACGAGACATGTTATGAAACTCAGCCTTTGGCTTCGTTTCATAATTTGCATGTCTTGTGCATAAACGTCCACTTTTAGCACTTGTTGCACAAATAGCTATTATATCGTTTAATCTAAAAAAATATCGGTTTAATCTAAGTCTACAAATCTTTCTGAAATTTAGATAGAGCCATAATTTGTCATTCTGAACAACTTCTTAATAAAATGTTGCCGTATTATGAACAAAAAGGGTAGTTTACCTGGAAATAGAATAGTTTTCGCTTCCCTGTCAAGGCCTACTTCTTTTTCAAAAACTGAAAATATTCTTAATTTGTTTTTCAAACCAAGAAGTACCGAATCCCAGAACCTTAAAATAAAATTCAAAAATGTTTAGTCCATCTCACATCTTTTAACATCGATCTTGGGACACACTGTATATCTGTCGCATAAATGCCCACTTGGACAAAACGCGAGATTTTCAAATAGTTTCCGAAGCCTAAACAATATAAATATTAACGCACATCTAGGAACTCTAACGCACCTGACGTCAGAGAAAAGATCCCTGGGACAAACTACATTATGGTTGCCCTATTCGTCTATTTCCATCACAATCGCGGCTTTCAATACGAATACTGGAAATACCACTAGAATGTAAACTAACTTATTAGATATTAGAAAGTTTGATAAATGTGAATCGCCATTTATTTTTATTGTAATACAATTTTCACCAAATATCGTAAACAATGCACTGTTTGCTTCTATAGCTTGTCTCTGCTCTTACCGTTAAATTGTTTGACGGAGTCAATAAACTTTCCTAAATTTTATACGTTTTATTGTTTAAACTGATTATAATTTTACCACTCGCATGTTAGAAATTGTGCAAAAATATGTAGACTGTGTCAATTTCGTGAGGTGAACAATAATACCGTAATTGTGACTTCTTAGTGCTTGCACCACTTACTACATCATTATACGTCCTAATCAAGACAGTGGCAATTCCGCGAGCACAATTTTAATTAATTTATTGCTTGGCTTGTAGTTATACTTACGTAGTCAAAACGTGCCAATACAAATGATTAACGTCTTCAAAATTAAGCTCAGTCGAATTAAACACAGCAATTAAAGTCATTGAGCAGTGCATTACACTTTTTATTCCGTTAAAGGCATTCACCTTACAAAATAACTCTACAGCACTTTCTTACCACTGCTGGGTAGTCACGATATAATTGCGTTCTTAGTTACATTACTTTCATTTTAAATTTAGTCATTAGGTCAGCTATTTTCAAGCGTTTTCTCTTGTTCTTCACTTGGACCATCTGCAAAAAATAGAGAAACCCCTATAACGCTATTGATGACGCTGTATATGAAAAGTTTTATGGTTTTAGAAGTAATTAGGCTTAACTATCTCTAAAGAATGTCCTCTTTTTTCTGCTTAAGCATGTGCTAACAAATGGAAACCAAAAAACTTAATTTTTAAATTGTTTCTTTTACAATGTATTAATTTTGGTACTTTCGGGGTCGATTTCTACAAAAGGTATTACGTATAATCTATTAGCAGATTTATATATCATTGTTGGTCTCTTTGCTTATATAGATTTTCATACGTACACGATGCGTCGTATTATTCAAGCTATTGATATCTTTCTTTCTAAAATTGATTATAGTCGCTGTCTAATTGAAACACTAAAACAATATCAGCGACAATTTTATTTTTCTATGCAAGTATTTCACTTACATTTCACATCAGAGTTAATGTACCTACCTGGTTTCTCATATAATCATTAAGATATTTAATATTGCAAAATTCGAAATAATTGGCGGAAGCTATTTTGGAAAAACGCTGTTGACAAACGCTGAAATGATGATTATTTATAAGTGAGTAAAATATTGCACAATTTAAAATTTGGGGAAAATCTAGGACGCGCTGCCTACTTAGGTTCCTCCAAATTTATTATAGTTAGTGTTAATGGTTAACTGTTGAATCGGGTAAAATAACTAATTTAATATTCTCATCTAAAATAGTTGAAACATAAACTCGCAAAACATTTTTAAAACTCTTATAAATTAAAAAAACTACATAATTTGTGTTGTAATAGAAATATTTTTCTAATTATGTCTCCATATATACGTTATTTAACTTCAACCGAATGTAACAACATTTAGTTGATTCGACGGAATATGAATTTTAATGCTTTTTTACCTAAACCTTTTTTTGCAAAAACATTTTTAAAATATTTTTCAAATACTTTTTATTAAACATTTGAGGCCCCTCTGACAAGAGGATGATGTGAAGAATAAGTAGTATTGCACCAATTTTTCTACTATTATAAACATATAGTTCTCCCATTTCGCACCAACCTCAAAATTGGAATTTTGATCAAAATTTAACTTTTAAAAACGGTTGACTAGTTGACTTTAAATTTACAAAAGCTTAAAGGTTTCTACCGAATGTACAGAGTGGGCCAAAGTACACGCTTTCTTATGGAAACTCATGTTCCTGTCAAAGATAGAAAAATTTTGACCAACATCTCCCGAGCACAAATTTTATGAAAAAGTTACTGGTGCAAACAGAATTTTGCTATCGTAAACCGTTAGGCCGCTAGGGGGCGTTTTTCAAAATTCGTCGATTTCTTTAAACCATTCTAGCTTTCTGTAAAAACGTTTTCATAACTGTTTTTAGTGTAGAATAGGATGGTGCATTTTGTTTTAATACAGGGTGATTCGTAAATTTGCTGCATCAAAATTTTTCTTTTTTCTTATGGGACACCCGGTATATTTATAACATTTTTTATAGTCCTTAAAATTCTCTATTCAAAAATATATAATTCTATATGTCAAAATTTAGCATTTTACGGTGTATTTGGATTTAAGTTAAATAAACTAAAAATATCAAGTAGCCATTGTGTCATAGCGCCGCATGACCATTGTTTTAAACCAACATTAGCAATATTTATGAGGAAAACAAAGTTGGCCGCTGTCAAATTAGTCGAATAGCTTTTGAATTTGAACAGAATCTGGTTTTTTATCCGTGTCTATTTAAATTTCCACCTTCCAACAAGATGGTGCACCGCCTCATAATTGAAGAGTTATAACTAATTACTTAAAAGTGCAGTTTGGTGAAGAGAGAATAGGGAACCAAGGACCAATCGCTTGGCCAGTGAAGTCCCCCGATATGAAACCCCTAGATTGCTATTTTTGGGGAAAAATTAAAGATTTGACATATAGACGATTACATCAAGAGAATTGCAAGAGGAAGCAGTGCAAAATGCATTTGCTATAATTTCTAAATTTGAGCTAAGAAATGCTGCAAATGCTGTCAAACAACGTTGCCGCTTGTGTATTAATCAGAACGGTGCCCAGTTTGAACATATGTTATAAAAGGACATATCGTTGGGTGGTAATATGTTTTATTAATTTTGTTATTTGTTCTAAATGTTTTTAAGCCTATATGCTTTTTGTTTTTTTTTTATTTAGTTAGCGCCAACTTTGTTTTCCTCATAAATATTGCTAATGTTGGTTTAAAACAATGATCATGCGGCACTATGACACAATGGCTACATGATATTTTTAGTTTATTTAACTTAAAGCCAAATATACGGTAAAATGCTTTAGACTTTAGACATATAGTATTATATATTTTTGAAAAGAGAATTTTAAGGACTCCATAAAATGTCTAAATATACCGGGTGTCCCATAAGAAAAAATAAAATTTTTGTTGCGGCAAATTTACGAATCACCCTGTATTAAAACAAAATTCACCAACCTATTTTACACCAAAAACAGCTATGAGAAAGTTTTTACAGAAATCAATTATTCCTAAAAACAAAAAAGCTAGAAGGGTTTAAAGAAATCGACGAATTTTGAAAAACGACCCCTAGCGGCCTAACGGTTTACGATATCAAAATTCTGTTTGCACCAGTAACTTTTTCATAAATTTGAGCTCGGGAGACGTTGGTCAAAATTTTTCTATCTCTGACAGGAACATGAGTTTCCATAAGAAAGCGTCTACTTTGGCCCACCCTGTACATACATGCATATGCAATCTGTAAATGTTGAGTGTATCCGCTAAGATGGAACATAGAAATATTTTAATAGAAAATATCTAAAACGATCAACGTTATTTTTTTCCAAAATACTTAACACAGAAACATAAAAAAGATTGAAGACCACGTGTTTAGTGACATTTGGAGATTTACTGAATTTAATATTTTAATGTTGCATACCAGAACCGATATGGAATTTTTTAACTTTGACGTTCGAGGTATTATTTACTTTGCGTCAACAACAGTTCTCTTCAGAGCTTAGTTATTTTGAATTGTTTGTATTAAATTTTGTTAACATTGTTGCCAACAGTGTTAAATGAGTTGCCTATATTACGTGGTTACATGGTCTTCAATTTTTTCGATGTCCCTGTACCTACTGCTTGATTAATGTTGGCGAGATTCAGTAACAAAGTGAGCCAGTATTTGATAGTTTTTTGTATAATTAAAATGAAATTTAAATGGGCAGTTAAGAAAAGTTTGTAGATGTGAATTTACACAAACTCTTTCACAAACCAATTATAGTAGAGCTTTTTAACAAAATTTCTAATCAACCACGACAAATTACCAAATATTCTGAGCCAGCGCTTGTCCTTGAATTGAATTGCCATCTCTTTTTAGAAGATATTTTTTAACTTTCATCTTTTTAGAATTACTCTAAATATTTCCATGATCTTGGTTAAAATGATAAAGACAAGAGTTGTGGCTAATGCAGCAATTCTATGATACATTTAACTGTACACATAATTGATTGTCACAAAAGTAATTATATAAAACAGAATCTTGTGAAGAGCTTAATGTAGGATAACTTTTACCTCTCCAAAATTGCTAACAGTTCTGTGTGTTTGCAGATCAGCTTCACAATGGGTCTAGGAGGAAAAGATATCATTTCCGACGAATACGTATGTACGTTGTCCGAGCCACTACGTAAAACTGCCTTAGAAGAGCTGCGAGAGGATGATTGCATTAGGCAACAATCTTTGGATCAAGTCAAGGAATGGATTAGCAAACATCCTGGCATTAAAAGTTGTCGCACTGGTAGGTTGTAAATATATAATTATTATTTTACGTATATAACAAAGGGTTAACGTGTAACTTTTAACTCCGCGTGTAAAGTTTATTTGGCCAAATATTAGCGAGAACAATAATGACAGGAGAGATTAAAGTGTACATGTGACGCATACGCTACTTTTTACACGACTTAATGCTTCTAATCGCAAACATTCCCGAAATATTTGTATTGTCAAACACCAATATATCATGGTGTTGCCGAAGTATTGCACCATTTTTACAAATTTACAATATATTTTTCACAACCAATCTCCAATTATATTAAAGGTCTCATGAAACTACATAACTTCTGTGAAGGCAGAAACCGTTTTAGCATTAAAAGAAAGTCGGGAAATTAAGTTCAGTGAAATATGTCACACCGAATGGATGTAAACATGCTAACTTGGGAATAACATAACCAGTTACGCGATCGGAATGGTGCAATGGCACACTCGTGAACTGCTGAACCTGAGATCGAGAGTTCTAATCACGGTCAAGGCAAGATTTTTTTAAAGTTATCGAATGATGCGGATGCAAATTTCTATCTCTTCTCTCCTTTAAATCTGAAATGGTACATTATCAGTGCTCTTCCTTATTCGCACTCGCCGCTAGCGGTATCGATAAATCGCCGACTCGATTTGCAATCGATTTCCTTTGTCTAGGTTTTACAATAATTAGTTCCAATCTTCCTTGCAAATTATCGTTATCCGAAGTCATGGCACATATGGCGCGATTATGTTTATAACATAATGTGATGATGGTCGTACAGCATTGAAAGCACCGGTTCATAGATTACGAAAACTGAATGTGTCGAATAGAGCGGGTGTCCCAAACAGCGCATGGTAAAAACCGTTCCATGCTAATACTGTGCGAAAATAGCGATAAGGGGCTTTCACCGTCTCATTTTGTTTGTTTTTAGTTCTTTTATATATATTCTCTCTACTTCTATTTGGCACTTATAAATGCCCTTTTATTTCTTTATTAGTTTTTACTTGCTCAGTCAACTATTTGTCCTGTTTTTATAACTTGTATTTATTCTTTTCCTTCCATAAATCGCTTCTGTTGTGGTTAATAGTGTGTGCTTTAATATAGTCCATTTTTTATTAGGCCTTCATTAGTGTTCTAAATAATGTTCTTTCTTTTTTTTCTTATCATAGCATGAGTAGGTAATTATTTTTTCGTTCAGAATCTCCATCTCCACTTTATCCTTCACTCTATTGTATATTTTCCATCTTAAATCGTATATTAATAGTCTACGGCCAGTATTCAGCTCTGCTACCTATATTTATCATCTTCACTTTGACAATGTCAAACACTTGTTATTACGATAGACAGTAATAACTGTGATACATGTATGTATGTATGTATGTTTTATTTGTAACAGCATTTACCTTGCGATGTAAAGGCTGGTGCTTCGTACTCTAGCATTGTCACACAAAATGAGTCACCTGCGTCAAACAGCTTAGGTAGTAAATCGGTAGCTACTAGAACGCAGATTGACTGACTCTTTGCGCTACCACACTTACCTCCTGTTATGAGCAATCTCTTGGAAGATAGCGCCGGCCGTGAGTTGCCATACGGGGGATTTTCCAAAATCGGTAGGATATCTGCACGTGGTGCTGTCAATTAGTTAGTTGCTGGATTCTGGACGTGGAAGGAGGCTTGCATTCATCCCCCCACGCCGGAACAAGGCAAAATTGTGGCGAAATATTCGCTTGGAAAAATAATTATTGGGGACAAAACTGCCGGTCACTAGCAATAAAAGAGCTAAAAGCGGCCAATTAATATGGGAATAACAAAATTTTAAAGTCCATCATACCTGATTTATTTTCAGCTGTCGAAACAAAATGCTTAATTAAGCACAAGGTGGGTCTCTCGGAAATTAGCGTGCGGCTAAGTCCACTCGCCGAAGAAGAATGCGCTCAAGCCACAAGAAGGGATAACACCAACCTGCGCTAAGATAACGAGCGGGAAATGTTGGCTATTCTGATACAGGTACAAAATGAGCGGAACTGGGAAATTCAACAATTCGAAATGCAAACTGATTACAATACAAATAAAAATATACAGGTTAGGCCTGAAATAATTTGGTAAATTAAGGATACAATTAAGCGGAGCGAAAAATGGTTTCAGCATCTGGCGGTACAATGCTCAACATGCCCCGGATTCGGGATACAGAGTTGGATCGCGCCGTTTGTGCTTGCGCAGCAACCCTTGTGTGCGGTGTGTGTTTTCGTGATGTGTTGACCTTGTTACTCTGTCTCTTAGGTCTGTGGTTATAAGTAGAGCACAGTTAATTTTGTGCGAATGGTCTCACCGAGCCCGATTCCAATCGCCAAGACTGTGGAAAAATTCCGAACCCTGCGAGATTCGAACCGAGGACTTGCTTAATGAAAGTCTAGCGCTTTCCCAACTGCGCTAAGCGGCTTCTCTATTATGATACGTATCACAACAAATTTTGAATTTTCAATTGAAACAATGTGAAACTATATGTTTCCGTTGTTAATAATCACTTTTCTGATATAATACGACGAGAATATAATTCGTTGAATGTTGAGCCAATCATCATCTCTTAAATTTAGGACATTGGCTAATAGGACCTTCAACCATACTGACAATATAGCGACTCGCGATTTTCGATTTGGTACGAGCTAACTTGGACACATTTCCCGAGTCAAGTGAACTAATTTAGAAATATGATTTGATTTTTCTAGGTTAGGTTGTGCGTTTTAACAAGGCGGTAGACCGCCTTGGTTTTAACCACAAACAGCAACAAAAAATATGTTTGGGACAAACATTGATCATTAGCAGTGATACTTACGTAATAAAACAGTATTACGCTCTCTCTGGTATATATTTTAAATCATTATATTCTATGATGATTTCGGAGGCTTTCACGGCCATTGTCATTAAATAACCAACTACTTCCGGGATTGGGCAGTGTCATTATTGAGGTCGAAGAACTCAACGTTTCGCCTACTTTCGTAAGGGGCTTCCTCAGGAGGAAAAGCAAAAAAGCGCGGTAACTCAACGTGTAAGCCACGCCAGAGGCGAAACTTTTTTGGCGTGGTTTACACGTTGAGTTACCGTGCTCTTTTGCTTTTCCTCCTGACGAGGCCCCTTACGAAAGTAGGCGAAACGTTGAGTTCTTCGACCTCAATAATGACACGGTCCAATGCCGGAAGTCGCTTGTTACTTCAGTATGTTCTCTTTCTAAATATAATTCGTAGTGCGCCTAATAACCTGTATTTGTTGGAAGAATATCAGTTCGTTATAATCCCAATGCAAGAAAATACAACTGGTCCTACAGACTCGTTGTTTTTTCAGCTTTGGTATTATAACTCATATTTATCAAAAAAATCATCGATAATAACCTTATTACTTATTTTATTGCCCCTGATTATCAGTCATTTCTTTTTTCTCACTAAAGAAAATATATTGTAATGAATCAATAAATTCATGTGAGTTAGTACACGGTCATTTAAAACATAAATTCTAGTAGGAATAATATGATGGGGTTCTGTACATGATGTATTGATCTTAAAATATAAATGTACATATTTATTATGTTTTTACCTGTAAATAGTTTTGTTTACATAATAATCAGATTCAAATAATTCACTTGTTTGTTTCATAGAAAATATCTGTATTACAAAATGTTTTAAAAATTACTCAATGATATATTTGCAAAGAAAAGGAATAACTGGTTTAATTTGGAAGTAGTTAAAACGCAAACATGTAATTTAATTCGTTACATTTATTTCTGTCTCTAGTTCGTACGATAGTCGTATAGAACAGAATGGTTTCGTTAATTTAAATTATTTTCAAAATGTTTATAGTGTTCACACTTAATACATATTTGTCATAAACATGTAACTTTGCTCTGCAGTTTGCACTTTTTTGAAAATATCCAAGAAAAAATTTTCACCCTGTTTCTATTGTTCACCCTCTATCTAGTGGATCAAAAATGTACCAATTTTTGTCGTCAATGATAAAAGCTTAAGCTATATACAAAAAATTACTTTATATTCGGTTTCCAGCGAGGTAAACATCTAATCCGCATGCAAAATATTGTCTTTCTCCAACAAATATGTAGATTGACAAACCAATGAAATTTGAAAACATACAGTGTCCACCAAAAAGTCGGCATAATATGAGAAACAAATTTATTTTTGATTTTTCAAAAAAACTTTTTACGTCAATAATGTGTGCTTGTCTAAAAACCTATTTAGCCCCTATCATATTCACCGAGTGATTTTTACTTGTTTAGAAAATGGGGTTTTTCGAAATTGTCAAAATCCAAAAAGTGATATATTTCGGAAATTAAGTATGATTTCAATGAGATTTTTTTGGAGTGTGTTACTTTTAGCTAACTGAACAACCTCAAGGCCAGAAAACACGTCATTTTTATAACTTTAGCTAAAAATTTATTTTTTATTTTTTTTCAATTTTTTTCAAAATTTCACAGACTTAATAGTAAAGTTCATTTTTTTTATATGAACACTTTAAAGATTTATAATTGGGAAAAATAATATAAAATGTTAATTACTTCTTTAGAATTTTTATTATTTACCGAAAAGTAGTATTTTGGCATAAATTTTACGTTTTTTATGCAAGGCGATTTTTAGGAAAAATATTTTTCAATTCTAATTAATATCTATTTATATGGTTTCTAGAAACTCTAATCTAGCCCTGTTAATGAATTACTGGTACAAAAATCCTGTAAATAATCTTTTACAGTTGTCTAAATGAGGAGATATTCCTTTATCCAATTACATGTTCTAAAAAATCGTCTAAACAACTGTAGAAGAACATTTACAGGATTTTTGTAACAGTAATTCATTAACAGGGCTAGATTAGAGTTTTTAGAAGCCATTTAAATAGATATTAATTAGAATTGAAAAATATTTTTCCTAAAAATCGCCTTGCATAAAAAAGATAAAAATTATGCAAATATACTACTACTTTTCGGTAAATAAATTAAAAAACTAAAGAAGTAATTAACATTTTATATTCTTTTTTCACTTATAAATAAGTCTTTAAAGTCTTCACATAAAAACAATTGAATTTTAATATTAAGTCTTGTTATGTGAATTTTTGAAAAATATTTAAAAACTAAAAAATTCATTTTTAGTTAAAGTTAAAAAAATAGGGGTTTTTAGCCTTGAGAGTGTCCAGTTAGCGAAAAATAACACACTGTAAAGAAATCTCATTGAAATCTTACTTAATTTCTGAAAAATAGCACTTTTCGGATTTTGACAATTTTGAAAAACTCGATTTTCTAAATAAGTAAAAATCACTCGGTATATATGATAAGGGCTAAATAGGTTTTCATACAAGCACAAATTATTGACGTAGAAATTTTATTGAAAAATCAAAAATACAATTTTTCCCATATTATACCGACTTTTTGGCGGACACTGCATATTTCGGTATTTAGGGTCCCTGGAACGTTAAGACCTGCAGAAATCTCGGAGGATGATTGTTTCAAGATTGTAGTATAATCCATTCACAATTTTTCCTTCTTGTTTTCAATTTATGGTTAATTTTTGTCTCCTTCCGTCAATTTTTTGCATTTTGACATTAAACTTGGAGCAATGTTGACAAAGCAGTTGTAAAAAATGCTGCAGTTATTCATGTAATAACAGTTTGACTTCTATCACAATTCATGCATGCAACTTAATAAAAACATACAACACCCAGTGTTGCCAGTCTGATTAGTTTGCATAAGGTTTCACCTATCCGAGGACACACTGTATAAACACGCTAAAATAGGCAATTGTTCAAATTTCCCAATACCACTGGAATTAATTTGAAAACTCAAGCAAAAAAATATATAAGGATGGTTCAGATTGATTTAAAAAGTAAGTAATATATTACTTTTTATTTTGTTACTGCATTGCATTATACACTCACCGCACGAAAAACGGAGCACTTGCATTTTTTTATTAGATTTAAAATTGTATCCCTTTGTGATGTTTTATTATTATATTTATTATTATACATTTATTATACATGTTCTAATGTTAAAAAACGGAGCACTTGCATTTTTTTATTAGATTTAAAATTGTATCCTTTGTGATGTTTTATTATTACATTTATTATTATACATTTATTATACATGTTATAATGTTAAATGTATAATAAATGTATAATAATAAATGTAATAATAAAACATCACAAAGGGATACAATTTTAAATCTAATCAAAAAATGCAAGTGCTCCGTTTTTCGTGCCGGTGAGTGTAGTTAAGTACATATGTATAAATACATTTTTGTTTTATTTGTTAACCGTCGATCATTTACATTTATTTTTAATGTGTGAATAAAAGATATTTTAAAAATACGTGTTTTATAATCAAAAACATAAGTTTCGGGGCAAGCTAAAATGGTGAAATTTTTGTATGTATAATTTGGTGAAATATTTTTTAGTAAAGAGATACTTTTGTTCTTTTTTTCGACGAATTCTAAGAATTAAAAAAATCTGAAATCTAAAGCAAAAAATCAAAGCTTATGATTTTTGCCCCAAATCTCATGACCAAAATTTTTCTCATGAAGAATTTCCATTCATTGTGAATGGATTTTATACTTGCTTCGTCTGAGACGAGAAAAGTAAAAGCTATGAAAAATTTATATAAAAAGCAACGAAATAATTGTTGTTTTTATAACGTGGCAACAATCAACATTAGAAATCGAATGTGGTAAAATTATTATGTCACCATCATCATATTATATACCTAACCTCAAAATATTAATTTTTAAAAGCCAAGTTTACAGTATGAAAACTGTCAAACGGTCACGGCCTACCAAATATTGGATTATATTAAGTCCTGTATTACTTTTCCCAACAAAATGCATGCTGATTATGATTATCCTATAAATCAAAATAAGTATAAAAGTATATCTGGTTTAATTGTAGGAAATCAATATTAAGGCTGTGTTATTAAATTTGGTGGTGCAGATGCAGATATAACGCCATCCTTACTTTACTTAAATATCAATTTATACATTTGCGATGCACATCGATTTTGACTTCCTTTAGTATTTTCATTGTTCATGGTCACGGAACGTGAAATAGTGAAGCATTTTAAAAGTGTTACGTTCGATTGCAGTTTATGCGTGTTATTGTGAACACATACTAAAGCGGAGGGCTGTGGGTGGTCGTTGTAACTCTTCATGATTAGTTCTGAAGGCATAAAATTAATAATTGTTATGCAAAGCATCGCTGATATTGTGAAATCTGAGTAATAAATGTCAGGCTAAATGCAGTTCACTTGTAAGACATTTCAATCCTTGCTTTCATTTACATAATTACACTTCACTCAGTTTTATATTTTCTATTAATACCTACTGTAATGGTGCACACTCTGTTTGGATTTAATGTGTGGGTGTACCTACGGTGTGTTTGTTTTTCTGGGTATTACGGCGTGCTCCGGCAGTGTTACAGACGATTACTCTAGACTCTAGAGTCTAGACGGCTGCTAACTTGACTCAGTCGGATAGAAGCTGGAGACCTTCGCTACCCACATCGAAAAGAAACGTCATGGAGATCTAATATTCTTTATTAAGGACAAGTGTAAATGCACTACATACTTCTACAAATACTGCGGTATTTCTAAGATTATAATTGAGTAACACGGTTGTCGGTGGTTTCATTCAGCAGTAAGAAATGCTGGGTGCTCGTCTCGTGCCTCACGTAGCAGAAACAACAGTAAGGAAAGAATTAGGGCGGTTCACACTCTCACTAACAGTGAAAATACTACGGTGTCGCAGGGGTTGGCGTAACCACAATCCTACCAACAGTTAAGATAACTGCGGTGTCGGATCGTGAGCCACCTAGCAAATTAAGAGTTAGATAACGAGTCGGTGTTCTTCAAGAAATAAAACTACACACATCAGCCTCGAAAATAGAAATATGGAGTTGCAACAGTAAGGCAGGTGTACAGCTGAAACCTAAAGGTGAAATACTAGATAGATGGAGAGAGCATTTTGAAAGTATGTTGAGTGTGGAAGGAGAAACCGACGAAAAAAACCAACACCAGAAGTACGCACCCTGAACTTCGACGAAGAACCACCTACATATAAAGAAGTATTCGAAGTAATAAAGAAAATTAAAAATAATAAAGCAGCTGGTGAAGATGGATAGTGGGAGAGATGATAAAAATTGCGGCACTATCTTATATAAACAGTTACACCGTTTGATAACCACTATATGGGAGCAAGAAAAGATGCCTGAAGACCGGAAGAGCGGAATAATTATCTCCTGTTTAAAAAGGTGATCGAAGAGATTGTGAAAACTAGCGAGGTACAGCACTACTTAGTATACCGCACACAATTTTATCCTGTGCCTTATATAATCGCTTAGAAAAATATGCAGAAATTGAATTTAAAGATTATCAAAATGTTTTAGAAGAAATAGATCCACAATAGGCAGCATATTTATAGTGCGACAGGTATTTGATAAAATAAAAAAGAAAAATATCGCACAGTGTATAAAGATTTTAAGAATAGCAAACAAGCTTATTAACTTAACAAAAATGACGGTAAGAGGTACGAAAGGAAAAGTTGTACTGCGGCAAAGTAACACTGCACCATTCGACATAAATTCCGGTGTAAAACAAGGAGATGCGCTGTCCTCGCTCATCTTTAACATAATTCTTGAAGTAATTATGAGAAATGCCAATTAAAAAATACCTTTGTAAATATTGAAAAAGCTGCCGCTGGAGTAGATTTAGTCATAAATGAAAACAAAACTAAATATATGCGTGTGACTAACGGAATTTCCACACACATCAATTAAAGTTTGGAAAATATAAGTTTGAAGAAGTGTGCGAATTTAATTACTTGGGATCCCAACTAAACACAAAAAATAATCTTGACGAAGAACTGATCAGAAGAATACAAACTAAAAACAGAAGTTATTTGCAGTACAAAAAGCTCATGCACTGTAATATCTTGAATAATGCAACAAAAAATTAAATTTACAAGAGCATAATAAGACCGACAATAACCTACGGATGCGAGACATGGGCTCTAACTCTACGCTAGCAAGAAAAATTAAGAATCATGGGACGACGAATACTAAGGAGAATTTACTGGAGCATTGCCGATATAAATGGAGTACGAAAAAGAAGGTTAAACGGGGAAATTGACAAATTAATAAAAAGCGCCGATATCGTTCGTTTTATAAAATCTCAACGGTTGAGATGGCTAGGGCGCGTCACTAGAGCGGAGGATAGGTTAGTGAGAACTATAATGGATTGGGACCCCAGTTATGGACGACTAAGAGGCAAGCCGCGAAAAAGGTGGAAGGATTTCGTGCTAGATGACCTCGCTACAACGTCTGTTACACACTAAACAAGAATGGTAACAGACAGGAAGCAGTGAAGAAAATCGTAGAAGAGGCTAAGATCCACAAAGGGTTGTAACACCGAAGAAGTAAGTAACGAGTCGGTGCACACACAACTTTACTAGGTGTTGCGCTTTACCTAGAGAAGTAAAAGTGAGATAAAAAGTCGGTGTGCACACAATCTTACTAACAGTTATAATAACTGCTGTGTCGGATTGCGCTTAACGTAGCGAAGTAAAAATTGCAAAGAGTGGGTGTGTACACTATCTTACTATTTGTGATTGTGCTTTACCTAGAAAAGTAAGAGTTAAACAAGTTGTAATCTGCAGTTCTCTAGATTACTTGTAGAGTTACCACATGCACCAGACCTTGATTTTTCTTCTCCTGCAGCCCCATCTAGCGTTTTATACAATTTACTAAAACCCTCCATTCCGAGTCGCGAAGCAGGCGACCAATGACAGAAAATCTAAATTCGTTACCAAAGAGGCACTACGTTAATTGGTGGCTGCCGTCCCAAACCCCACAACTGGTTAATCCATTTCCACAGCGTTCCCGAAACTGCCCTCAACACGCGTCCTTTTCGTTGTATAACAGCTCATAAATTTTAAGCTAAATTAGTTCGCGGTTTTTCGGTTGTTTGTTTAAACCGTTGTATCGGTCTAATTTCGCCTCATCCCCTGTCATAATTTAGCATAGTTTTGGCACGGAACAAAGCTTTAGCTTTGTTCCGTGGTTTTGGTCTCTATTTCACCCGCCTCGTTGCTAGGCCATGTGTTAAAAATATCGTGTTACCAGCCAACCCCCGCGAAATCCCTAACACCTGCAAAAAATATATTGGCTTACATCTTATTCAAAACGAAAGCCTTTGTTAAGATTTATAATTGTTTGCCTATAACTACAGATATTTTTTTGACATCTAGCTATTAAACTACGAGTCTTTTATTGTCCTTCTTGAATATAACCTAAAGGTAATGTTCGCGCGTACCCGACCTTTACAATACTTAACAGAAGCGCTACTCTCATGGGGCAAAAATTGCATCTGCTTCTGGTCCTCTTCGGTTATATTTAAATTCTTTGATATTTGTATGGATAAGAAGCAACTTTTCAAAGGCAACAAGAGAAAGAAAGAAATAACATACTATTGTTGCCTCACTAGCTGTAACCAACCTAGTACAAATGAACTTGCAACGTTGGCTATAGAAAAAGCAAACATATTTTCCCACCACTTTCTCAGTTTCTACATTCACGAGCCATTACCGAAAAATTTGAGACTGTTCCCGAACTGCAATAGAATCGTTGCATCCCTAACTTCCGTCGAATTCACGCAGAGTAAACTGCTTGCTGCAAACTATAGGCCAATTATCATTTCGTCCGTTATCTGTAAGTGTATAGAGAAGATAGTGAATAAAGAAGTTACTAAGTTTCTTCTGGTCAATGACGTCATTCCTCCTAGTCAACATGGCTTCATTCCTGGTCGCTCTAGAACATCTACTAATCTCCTCCAGTGTGTCGACTCATGGACCAAAGCGTTTGATGAAAATGTCCGCACTCACGTTATATACCTTAATTTCCAAAAGGCATTCGATCGTGTGTCCATTGAACGTCTGCTTTACAAACTCGAATTCTATGGTATAAGAGGGCAGCTTCTGGTATGGATTAAGAATTTCCTGAAAAATCACTCGTTTGCAGTTCGAGTTGAGAACACCCCATTACGACCATTGCCTTTTTTTTAAGCGGTGTACCCCAGGGATCAGTCCTGTGATCTATCTTATATCCAGTATATACATATAAGCAATCTACCAAACATTATCACCTCAACTTCAAGTTATTTTGCGGACGACACCAAATTGTTCAACTTCCCTTTGACTGCCGCACACGTCATCCAAGAAGATTTAAACAAAATTAACGAGTGGTGTATTCAGAGATTGCTCACAGTGAACGCGGATAAATGCTTGGTTCTGCATATTGGTCGTAACAATCCTTTAGTGTAGTATGAATTAGGCGGCGTTCCCTTAAAACCGAACAATTTGACCTTGATGTCACCATAACATCTTACCTGAAATGGGGTAACCACATCATTACAACGGTTAAAAAAGCAAATTTCCTGATATTTCAAATACCACACACATTTAAAAACCTGTCTCCGTTGCTTTTGAAAAAGCTATATTCCGATATTTGGCCTACGCAAGTCTCATCCTATACTTCGCACAGCGAACAAATAGAGTGGTTTATGCAACCCAAATGGCATATTATAAAGCTGACTGGATCACTATTTTAATAATAATTACTAAAGAATCAGAGATGGCGGGTCCTTATGATTAGACCTAATTTCAACTGTCATTAAATAATTTTTTGAGGTTATGATACAAATTAAAACTTCGACCAACTTAAAAGTATGACATTTGTGTACTGTAATATTTATTTATTTATTTAACGGTTAAAGACCATTTTTTCACATACAAATACATGATTAATGAGAAAATTTATACCATATAATACAATAATAAGCAAAATAAGCTATTAACATAATAATAATGGTAATACATACACACATACTACATATATAAGCAAAAATAAGCAATTAACTTATAAATATATACACCAAGTGAATTAAACATATGTTTATTCACGAAAGATGTTGAGTTCACGAGCACGTAGTGAGAGTGAGATTATATCTTTGAGTTAATAAATATTTAATTCATGTGGCCTATACAGGGTGATTATTTTATCATGTAACTGAAACAATAAGAAAGCCGACCTGCGATTAATTAATAAAATAAGCAATGGTAGTAAAAATCGCAGATCAACCCCCCTACCATTTATACACCACGGCAGCTCTGAAAAACTGTTTCTTACTCACCGCGATGGCCGACTAGCTCAAATATCGGCGGCCTTAGATCGTAGGTTCAGATCATCAGCTATGTACCCTGGAATGTCTTCAAAAAAAGGAAAGGAAAATGGAAATGGGCGCCAGAAATCAAAAGATTTCAAATAACAAGAAGAAAAATAAATTGCAAGTGACTAGCGTTTAATTAATCAACAATAAGAAGTTTTGAAATGTCAATAATCAATAATCAGAACAATTAAAATGTAAATAATGTAATGACAAAATTGTGTATCTTAACTGAAGGTTTCGACACGCATAAAATTAAGAACCCCTTTCGGGTTATTTTAAAAACTTTACAAAAAACACTCGTGAGATAAGCTTATCACAGTCATCTAATAAAACCTTCTGTTAGGCTATTGAAAATAAATAGGCGTGACTGTACCTTTTACAGAGGGTCGAAATACACATCAAAAAATAGCAAAATTTATAAACTGTGCATAATTAAATATAAGCATTAAAATTCAAATATTAAAACAAGAGCATGTATGAAATTGAACATTACAGGTTAATAATGGCAAAACGTATGAATATAAATTTTAAATATTGACGGGTTTAAAATACACAGATGTAAATTTCTGGTATTGAAAATAAGTCGAAGTAATATAAATCTCGGGAGTAGCACTAACTAACCCTCGAAACGTAAGCTGGACGTGAACGGCAATAATCATTGTTGAAGTCGCCGGGGAAGCGCCGAAAATTGCTGCAATAGCATCTTCAAACGGCAGCAAATACGCCGGACCCAGCAGGTGTCGAAAATGCGATAAGACTTGGCCTCCGAGATAAACTCGTTGTTGAAACGGATAATTAAGATTAAGAGCTAAGAAAGATATAATTAGTATGGAGATAATAAAACAGAAAAAGCGCAATCGTACCTGATTACAATCAGCCCTTAGAAAATACACTGCTCGTTGAAATTGGTTGAGCGCACGTAATTTGACATGATTAAAAACAAGACTTAGCCTCGCCGGTATCGGCGGGCTCAAGCGAAGACAGCAAAGTGCCCGGACGAAGAATTTCGTTTCCTCGAGGAAGGCTCGCACTCTGATAAGAGATAGCGCGGGTCGAGAGAGGGCATTGCGCAAACGATAAGAACTTGATGCAGGTACAAAATGCGTTGGTTTGGAAAATTTACGAATTCGAAATGCAAAAGGAATTATAATTTAACTAAAAATATACAGGTTAAGCCTGAAATAATTGGATAAATGGCGAAACATTTAGGCTAGGCCAAAAAATTGTTTCATAACAACTTGTAGGCAACCCATTATACAGATGCATGCTTTTGAATAATGGGTTGCCTACATGTTGTTACATGATAAAATAATCAGCCTGTATATATTTTTATTCAATTTTGACGAAATTTTGAATAAAAAATAAAAAAATATCCAAATTAAGATATAAATTTGCCCATTCATCGTCGATTTGATCTAAATTTTAGTAAGTAATTATATTATATTACACACTACAAAGAGAAAGAATAATTTAATGTAAATATTTATAGAAATAATAAATAGCTATTTATGCAACCAGTGCTAAAAGAAGATGTTTATGCACGTGACATGAAAATTATCAAACGAAGCGAAACGCTGAGTATCATAACATGTCTCGTGCATAAACACTTTTAGCACGAGTTTACACACAATATTTTTTCTACGGCCTTAAATTTACTGTTATTAAACGTCGATTTAACGAATGTTTGCATTTATGACAGTTATAATTTATATCATAGTAAAGAGATGGCCTTAACGCGCAGGTTACTGTTTCTGCAGCTAGTAGCTGTCAAAGTTAGTTATCAAAGGTAATTATAAATGTACACCTTTTACTTTATTCATTACATAATGCTTTAATTATTTAAAAAACACTTTACCTCTAACGAAAGAAGTAACTAGAATAACTTTACAACCTCACTTCCAGTTCGAATTTCTAAATTCAATACCAGCCGTTTACTTTTAGCACATGGGCTAAAAGTAAACAGCACTTTTAATACGCTAAATTATAAAACGTCATTTTTAGTGAAAAAAGCTAGCGCTAAAGGCCTACTTTTAGTAGTGGTTATAGAAAAACGATTTTAGTATAGGAAAGCAAAGCTACCATGAATATCAGACCTTTTACGTGTCATATTTTTGTCATGCAATAAAATTAAATTTTCTCCAACTTAATATGGTACGACCAACGAAAAAATATTGTAACCAACTCGTGTGTTAATCGGCGATTAATAATCTTAACAATTAACGTGTGAGCGCAAGCAAACAGGTTAAAATTTCTCGATTATTAATCGCTCTCATTAATACGTTTGTTTGTAAAATAACTATTAATGTCAGTTAAATTTAATTTAATTATAAGGACGCCATCTCTGATTCTTTAGTAATCTAATTATTATTAAAATACTGATCCAGTCAGCTTTGTAATATGTTATTTGGGTTGCATAAGTCACTATATTTGCTCGCTGCACCAAGTATAGACTACGGTGCTGTGACCTGTAATCCATAATTTGCGAAAGACATTGATGTATTAGAAAAAGTCCAAAGAAGATTTACAAAACTTTCTCCTATACTACCTACGTCTGCTTTCATATCCTAAAAGGCTGAAAACCGTAACGTTGCCCACTTTAGTTATCAGGCATCAAAGAGATGACCTGATCGAAATATATAAAATCATTACTGGCCATTACAGCTGCAACCTGGGTACCACATTCCATATGCCAAAACACCAATCTGAGGGGCCATAAGTACAAGCTAGAGAATGAACTCTGTACCAGATTACCTAGAGCGCAATTTATTACCACTTGTATTGTATTGGCATAGAATGGCTTACCAGCGCACATCCTCGACTCCGTAAATGTCAACGTCTTTAAAAACTTGTTAGACACGCACATGTTGCCTTGATTTACTTGTATGACCGACACGAACTTTAATCTGTATATTTGTTTTTGTTTATATCTATATATCTCTATATTGCCAACGTGTATGCTATATACTTATATGAGTCCAATCGGCCACTGGCCTTCTATTCTGTATTTGTTAATAATAATAATAAAAAAAAATAAACAAAACTGCTTCTTAGAAAAAGTGGAAATTTTTAAATTCTAAGAACCAAAGACAATGATGAACGCACAGAAATGGAGAAACAAAGAACAAGAGCACCTAGTCACAATATAAGAAATATTAAAAGCAAAAAATATATCTAAGAAGCCGAAAATGAAAATATAGGTACAACAGTTATTGGGCCAGCAGTACTATATGTGAGTGAATTTTGAATGAGGAAATACAAAACACATTGCACATGTGGTAGTAGAGAAGTATTTTGAGATGAATATGTAGAGGAAGACTTGAAGGTGAGCAATGAGGAGGGAAACTAATCACGAACTTCTTCTTCTGCGTCCTGTAGCTCCTTTAAGGAGCAAAGGTCACCTGTAGGTCTCTCATAACCAGGACCATATTAGAATCCCTGTATATAAAAGAGTTGGGACATGTAGGGTGACTTGTTTTGGATCCACAAACCATGGAGTACCTGATTTTTGCCGATTTTAAACTTTATGCATGCTTCTTTCAACTAAAACAAATGAAATATATCTTTGCTACATTACATGGTCCTTGATTTGTGGATCCAATGGCTCAACTCTTAGTACATATAGGAACTCTAGACCATATAGGTGGTAGGCAGTGGTATTCCCATAGGGTATACTCTATATACGTCGTATACTCTCAGGATTTTCTGGGCATACTGCGTATACTTTCAAGCAATTTTCTAAAAACTCGTTGAATGTGCTTACAAATTAGGCCTAACGTCAAGTCGAACACTACTTGAACAGTTGTCTACACCAAGGCTGTCAGATTTATCCCACCACTCTACCGTTTTAGTAGCAGTGAAGGGTGTATTCTGCGACCATACGTGAATTTAAGCTCATTTGTTGTAATTGCCCCCCCCCCCCCCCCCCCCCCCCCCCCGCTAAGCAACCATAGAAAGTCAGGCACACAATGGGTTACCGGTAGTATAGTATACCTTCGAAAAAATTGATGGGAACATTACTGGTAGTAGGGCAGCAAGTCCTGAGTAGAGTTCCTGTATATGAAAGAGTTGGGACATGTAGGGTGACTTGTTTTGGATCCACAAACCATGGAGTACCTGATTTTTGCCAATTTTAAACTTTATGCATACTTATTTCAAACGAAACAACTGAAATATATATTTGCTATATCACATGGTCCTTGATTTGTGGATCCAATGGCTCAACTCTTAGTACATACAGGAACTCTAGTCCTGAGCACCTCTAATGAATTTTTCTCCCATTATGTTCACCAGTATTCTGCATTCTTTTTTATTTCTTACTATTCTCGTTGGCTAATTCCATGTCATTTCATACTTCCTTAATTCACATTATATCGTTCTCCTCCATGAATCTGCCGGTCTTCCAACTCTCCTTTTCCCTGGTATAGTGTAATTTAGCGCTTGTTTTGCTATGTTGTTATTTGGTTTCCTAAGCGTATGTCAAATCCACTGCCATTTTAATTGTTTAATAGTTAACTTCTACTTTTTCTTTGTTTGCCATTCTGTCTAGCTCTTCATTTGTAATTCTATTGGGCTAAAATATCTGGTGTATAATGCATAGATATTTTTTGATAAATGTTTGGATTCTTTTAAAATATTTTTTGGTACCTTTCCATGTTTAAAAGGTCAGATATAGACACCGCCTGTAAATAAGAAGACTAGAATGGCTAGGACGTTTCGAAAGATTAGGACTAGAGAGAGCTCTGTGAAAATCAGTTATGGAACAACTAAAAGACAAAAATGAGAAAAAAGCAAAAGATGAAATGGATGAAAATATAAATCTCATATATATATATAAAATTATTGTATTTGTAGGTGAACGTGTGGCCGACTGGTAAAGTGGTTGCGTTTCTAGATGGCAGATAGTGAGTTTGAACATACACCTAGACAGTTGGCTTTTCGGCCATCTTACTACGTATCTTTTGCGGTTATGACCCCTATGAAAGTGAATGCTTTCATCAATTCAACGAGTTAGGCTAACAACCTACCTGCGTCGTAACCACACTCTGTACAGTAGTAATAACCTCTCAACCTACGTAACAAGAAAGAAGTATTTCTCATATTTTAATATCTACTATATTGCTAGCGGCTATGAGTGGAGAGGTCACCGCGTAAGTGAGACAGACAACCGACTCTTCGATGTATTTGATGAGCTGTGCGCAGGCGCGTCGGCGTCGTCCGTGCCGTGGGGAAGTGGTCAAGTTTAAAATTTGCTTCTAAAGGCAGAGTTTGAATTCGCAGGAATGCGCATGATAAGCGTTATACTCTAAGTGAAACTATGTCGGCGCCGTAATGTTTTCGCGCGTTCCCAGGCCCTACTAGCAATATAATAATAATAATGGTGAGGCACTAACACCCCATGAAGGCGCTTGGCCTGCAAGGCAGAAGGTCAGAGCTTCCGTATCCTCGCTCTCACACCCGGCTGTCGCGTGTCAAATTCATGACACGTGGTAATGTGGTGAGCATCACGCATTACACAACCACTAGCAATAGAGTAATATAAATATATGGTATTTCTAGTTTTTCTAAATTTAAAATTTTGCTATACCTAGTCTAAATTTCTACAATTTATTCAACAGTAATTACATAAGTGGTGATAATTTTTTGATAATTTTAACTAGATTTACGAATCTTTGTTGCTATTAAGAAATCTCACGAGTGGGCGAAGTCCACGAGTGGGATTTCTGAATAGCAACAAAGATGAGTGCTAATCTAGTTAAAATTATAAAAAAAATTATTGCCACGAATGTAATTCGGCGTGATTATTTTTTAAACAGTTCAAGTTGTAGATTGGGTTTGATGGAGCTTCCAGATGAGTGTCCTGTTATTTTTAACAACTCCTGCTCACCTACTCCACTTTTAGCTAGTTGTGTTACAGCAGAAGAACGATTTGAATGGTTTGTGAAAAAATAGTCGCTGTAATTTGCTACTAGCAAATAGTCAGTGTAATTTTGATGCTATTGGTCGATTTGAATTTATTTCTCATTACTATTGGCTGACAGGACTGTTTAAAAAATAATCTAAGCAATTTCTTAATTCTTACAAAAAAATGTACTTACAATAGAATGTGCCTACCTGTTACAACAAAATACCATGAATATCTTTTCTCATAACAAAAATTAGTAGATGTTTTTAATCTACACTGGTTTTATTGTTGCAATTTATGAAAAATATGTCTGTTAAAATGTATAAACAAGTAAACAGATTGTACTTGCCTGTGCTATCCCGGTTAGGTGGTGGTAATGTGATACCTACTGCTTTTGTAATGATGTGTTAGCACAATCAAGGGCGTAGTCTGGATTCCAGTTAGAGGGGGGCAAAAATTTATATACACAATTAACTACTATTATTATTAGTTTTACTTCATTTTTTACAAATTAAAAAAATTAGAAGTTAAATTATCATCAGTTTTCGCAAAGCTGCTACAAATCGTTTTATAACCTCATCTTCTAGCTTCGTCCTTTTTTCCAGTATCATTTTTGTGTCTTCACTTGGCAGCCATAGTCCACTAAAACAGTCTTCTGACATTAGCCTCCGGGGATTGTACCACAGTTTTACCTGATTTTTAAAATTACATAAAATATGTGTAACAGTGTAACCTATTATAGCTTCTTTTTTTAAAATCTTGTTGAATGTTAATTGCAATAATGATTATAAATCAACTGTCTTTTGCTCTTTATAAATGTTTAGGGGTGGGCAACTGGCCACCCCTGCCCTTCCCTGGCTACGCCCATGAGCACAATCATGTATTTGCTTTTGAAACGGCTTCTTTATAAACTAAAATTTTGATTTTGTAATTTAATAGTTATTGCTTCTGTGACTTCAAACACTTTTTAAGGTATCTATGACTTTTTTAAATCAGTAGGCTATTGGAACTAGTTTAAGAGTAACTGTAAGTTTTCACTATGTCTTATAAGTATGCTTTTTAAGCATACTTTTTTTATTCAAATTAAGTAGGGGAAGCTGGGGTTAACTGGACCGCATTTTTTATTTATATAATTTTATTTTCAATTTTGAATTTATCTAAGTGTATTTTTCTAGAAGTGAATCTTATCATGTATAAGGAATCAGCAGAAATTTTACTGTTACAATATTTTTACCAAATTACGTGAAATAAAAAAGTATGTAAAGAAAGTTTTGGTCCAGATAGCCCCACTGGTAGGGTTAACTGGACCTAGTGGTTGAGTTTACTAGACCATTTTACAAAACGTAATATAAATTTCTCAAATATCCTGGGGACCAAAGTTGAACTTTCTTTTAATATTGCCCAAGTCCTTATAAAATGCTTCAACATTAGTCTTGGTGAAACTCGTGGCTCGATTTAATTATATCTACTCGGGGGTAAATAAAGATACCTTATGGCGTTTTCTAAACTGGATCAGCTAGCCCTCTCCTGCCATTTTATTGTATTCCTAATTGGACCTGATTATCTTATTATTTGCAACTGCAAATTCATATGCCAGACGTCTTGTTGACATTTTGCTTAAACCTAATGGATATTGGATGGCGTTTTTATGTATTTCACAAGCAAAAGCTCTTCTTTGATGGTAAAAACTTGCAAATGTTCATTTTGAGGACAAAAGTTAACTTTGTTTAAGTCATCTGCTGCTCTAACATTATCCACATATATTATCCATTCAGTTAACTCCCGTGACGTTTACGCTGTCAAATGAAAATTTTGGAGTGTACTTTATGTACAGAACCTATCAACTTTTTTAGTGAATGTACTTAACGTCAAACTTGTAAGTAAGGTTATAAAAATTATTTATTCGCAACCATATTTGTAATGTTAACATTACTGACATTATTTGAGTGTGGGAAGTCGTACATTCCCGACCGCTGTTTAGGTAGGGACACTGGCAATCTCGTTCATCCATTCATGCGCGTCACAATCTGTCGTATCATAATATAATAATGTTTCCAATTATTGTTTAGAATAAAGTGGTTGCGAATAATAGTATATTACATACCGAGGTGGGAAGTGTTTCATTACTGTCGAGAGATTAAGTAGTTTACCGAGACGCGTAGCGTCGAGGTCAACTTTATCTCGAGACAGGAATGAAAATTTTCACCGTGGTATGTATACTATTTTACTCACAATTGGTTTTTGTCAGTATTTATTTAATTAAGTAAGTTTCAAATAATACGTATTTTTATTGCAGTTTAATAAGTCACTTTAACAAAGTAAACTGCGACGCTGTTGCTAGGTAACATGACAAGTTCATTGAAAGTGACGTTTAGCTAGCCGGGAAAGTAAAGTAAACAATGACTCGCTTTCCTACTGTTTTGAAGGTTAGAAACGTACCTATTATTAACAGATTGTGAGTAAAATAGTATACATACCACGGTGAAAAGTTTCATTATTGTCTCGAGAACAAGTTGACCTCGACGCTACGCGTCTCGGTTAACTACTTAATCTCTCGACAGGAATGAAACACTTTTCACCTTGGTATGTAATATAAATATACTATTGTTATTTTGCTAAACTTAAATATGAATCGTAGTTTTAGTGAAACAAAGTAAAAACATAATTTATTAATAACTTTAGTAAGTAATGTTGTATTATATATGCAACCAAATTAAATGAAAATGTACTTCAATAATTCAAATGTCAAAGTGAAAGTAAAACAACAAAACCTTGAAATTTAAATTGGCAATGGCGCCAACATAAAATGCAAAATTACTAACACCCTACTAGTGATTTTCATATTAACCAACTGATAGTGATTTTTACGTCACGGGAGTAGTCTGAATGGATTATAGCTTTAATTTACTTCATGGTATCCCAGTACTTGTTGATGCCATGAACCACCATGAACAATAAATTTTACTGCATTTTGTAATTCCTCTTTTGAATAGGAACGACTCTCAGTGGTGCATTTGCGATTTCTTGGTATTTTCTACAAAAAAAGATTAAAATAGGGTTAACTGGACCGGTTCACATAACCCCAACTATTAAAGGTTCAGTTAACTCCAACACACACAGCAGTTCTACATGCATGTTCCCCGGGAACCCCCTAGATTTTCGCTTTGTACTAGCTTTTTGGCAACGACATACTGATATCAACAGATAAAAACTTAAAGTTCCACAAAATACTCTTACAATAAAAAAAATATGTAGCAAAAAATAATTACTCTTACTTATCTGTTAAATTTCGTTTTTATTTTGTGGAACTAACACGACCTTTGCTAAGTCAACCATACTAACATCTACAGGAAAATTAGTTTAAATTCAATGGTCCAGTCAACCACAAGGTTCAGTTAACCACGACCTCCCCTACAACTTTATGTGAAATTAAAATGTCATATCGATGGTATCAGAAATGTAGAGATAAAAATATACGTAGCACCCAGTAGAGTACCTGTATATAAGAAAAGAGTAGAGCAAACGATGACATTTAGAGATCCATCATGCGAAGTTAGTCACAATTTCACAGTCGACTACATTATTAATAGTGAAGTTAGTTACAACTGTCATAAGTTACAGTTAAGTGTAAATTTAGTATTTAGCCGTGGTAAGGAATTGAAATTATGTGTCATTTATGTCAAATTATGTCATTTTTGCCATTATAATACACTTTTATCTATTAAATAGTAAAAATAGTTGTCGCAAGCCAATGTTATATCAATTTGCTGTTCATATCTACATAAAAAAAATCATCAAGACCTAACAACTAACCTAAACCGCTAACCTGAACCGCCAAGAGCGCACCAACATTGCTTTAAACATTACGAGACGATAGCGGCACCCACCACATTTTTACATACTCCACTATCAGCGCATGCGTAATAGACCGGACTGTATACTGAATTTGACCCCAGATATTGAATACTGTATTTAAATGAAGACCCTAAATAATATTTCAACCTTAGTTTTTATAAATGTTTATCTAAGATCTGTCTACATAATTTTAAAAGAGAAATTTAATACTACAAGTAGGAAGGAATAACTTTATTTTAAAGTTTTACTACAATTTACTTGGGAGACGTGAGAGAGTCGCTTCAGCTTATCTAATGGGCGATTTATTAAACCCTTTCTTTAAAATACCTGAAATACGGATTATAAAATATTATCAAAAGAAATTAATACCACTATTATCAACTCAACAAATTTATTTCAAGTTATAACGGTACTAAAACAGAGTTAGAAATATGTACCGCAAAACTGCAATAATTCTGACTTTAATGTTACTAATTTAAAAAATCAAAATCACGCAGGCCACCTCTATTTTTGAATTCTAATGGGACTCAACCAATGAAATGCTGTTGCCTCGTTTGCCCTACTCTGATCTAACTATATACAAGTACTCTAGTGTCCAGTACACATAAATATAATTTCAGTTCCACAAGGCTTTAGAAAATTAATGAAGCCACATCACGTCAAGTTTGAACTTGCCGATAAGTAGTTTTTGAGTTGTGAAGGAAATTCAGGAATAAAAACTCAACTTCTCACACACCGAACTTCTTAAGAGAGCATTTTTTGCCAAGGTATACAAGACGTGTATAAATTGGCGAAAGAACTACACGTGGCGATGTTGGCCATAAAATTCTGAGTAGAAAATCATAATACCACAATGTTGGATTGGTGTTCATGCACCTTCACGAGCGGTACATAAAATAGTAGTTTGTATACCAAAGCACTGAAGTTTAACTTTTTAGCACGAATGTGGATTTAATTGCCGAGGCCCGTAGGGCCTAGGCCAGGGGTGGCAAACCTTTATTGATCTACGTGCCATTTTTTTCTAAAGAAATGGTTAATGAGGCCATGAGGTGCCATCAAATAATGCCAGGTAGAAATAGGCTAAAAATACATATTCCTAGGTACATAGCCGAGCTAAAAGGCGGGAGCTGAAGAAGACTAACCTGGAGGTGGCGGACAGCCTGGAGTGCCGTGCAAACAACGAAAGTGGGCCCCAAAACTCCACAAGAGCGTAGTGAACGTGAAGATTGCAACCATAAACAATTATCCTAACGTTCAGTGGGCTTTCGTTGCTTCCAAATTCTCCCTCACAAATGAACCAAGCTATAATTAAGCTGGTGAAGCACGAAGCCGAGGGGCAACCAACTTATTCAAGCGAAGGCTGGGATGGAAAAGGTCGAGAAATACTACCATACGCAATTCAACTCAGGTTATCAAAATCTCCCAAAAATTGGAAAAGGACCACCAGAAAAACTATTGGAATGCAGAGTGGTCTAAATTGATAGCAACATAGCTGTAATTTGCTGAAAAATGTTATCACAAGATGAAAATAAGGTTGCCTAGCTACAGAGGGGAAAATTTATTCAATATTTAAAAATAAATGTAAATAGGGTTGCCTAACGATCCAGGGGAAAACTTACAAAATAAATGCTTAAAATAAAATCCAACTAGTTATTTCAAATACTGCATGCTAACTACAAACTAAGCGTAACAGCGCCCCTCTCGCCGTCACTCCGCGTTGCCCGCGCTAGCTCACACCGTAGCTCACTCCCATCCGTTCGGTCAGAAATTCGCGCAAGATCATCCTATCTCTGTCGTGCAGTCTGTTGCCTTTCCCGCACCGGTAGCCTTGTTCACAATAAACTTCCAAATGTAGCCGAAAAAATAAATTGTTTCGATGAGGTACCTACATTCCTTAATTAAGGCCGTGCCCAAATTATGTTGCCGCGTGCCATCAATGGCACGCGTGCCATTGGTTCGCCACCCCTGGCCTAGGCAAATAACCCACATGAGGGATAAAAAGGAACTTCAGTGCCGAGGTGTACACTATGTTTTATTTGAAATCGTAAAATTTTAACCAACTTTTGTAGGTTATGTTCGGTCGATTGAGGTTTATCTGTCGCCTCGCAACTTACAAAAAAGTCGTAAAACGATGGATTACCTCACTGCCGATTTCGGTGTAGTTCACTGTCGATACATGTTGTGGGTGCCGCTATCATCTCGTAATGTTTAAATCAATGTTGTTGCGCTCTTGGCGGTTCAGGTTAGTTGTTAGGTCTTGATTTTTTTTTTAGAGAAAAAATGCGAGAAGAGTATGTTCAACGTTACATTTTTATGTTCACTGTTACATTTTTGCGCATGCGCAATTTACCGCACCGTATACAGGGTGTCTAGCAGATATGGCATTCAAAATTCCCGTATAATTCCCATATTTTCCCGATTATTTTATTAGGATTCCCGGATACTTTCTGGTCTTCCGGTCTGACTTTTTCGGGTATTCATTAAAAAAAAAAACGACCTCTCTTCGCGCGTCCCGTACATTTTTGCAATTATTCCGGATAATCCGAAAATTTTTACGGAAATTTCGCTTATTATTCCCGTAAAATGGCAAAAATTACTGCAAATTCCCTTTGATAAAAAAATTCCCGGTTGCCTAAGAAATTCCCGCATTTTCAAGGGCACTTTCAAATTCCCGTATAATTCCCGGTTTTCCAGGAATTCCCGGTCGCTAGACACCCTGGTATACTAAACTTTTTATTTTAAGACCAATGCAACATTTTGGTATTACAATTTTCTACTGCTTATTTTGGCAACCACAGTATCGGACCTACATTAAATTAATTGTATCTAATAAATAGAAAGTAATCGGCTGCCTTCTTACTGATGTTTGGAATATACTCACATGCTTTACTTCTCATTCTACTTACCTCAACATGCTCATAACTCTTTTTCTTAAATGTAAATACTTTTTTTTTATTATAAAAAACTAAAATACCCATGTAATTACAGAAGAACAATATTTTATATTTATTAATACTAGTTACAAAAAAATACAAAATATCAACGTGATACAAAACATTTTGATTTAAAACATATATTAATGGAGTAATAATTTTTTTCTTTGCAGATTCACCATTCCTTTTGCGATTCTTGAGAACAAAGAAGTTTAGTGTACCCCTAACCTGCGAAATGATAGAGAGGTACTTAATAATTCGACAACTCTACCCTCAATGGTTCCGCAATTTAGACATTGAAGATGATGTCTTGTCACAATTAATCGACAGTGGGTATATCTTTCCACTGATCGAAAAACATGAAGGAAAGACCGTAATTTTCACCTGCGCCGAAAGATTTGACCCTCACAAGTTCACAGCGGCTAACATGACCAAAGTTCACAGCTTAGTTGCAGAAACCTTGATGGACGATGAAGCTAATCAAATAAATGGATATATGTATATAAATGACGTTTCTGGTTTTCAAATGGCACACATATCGTTGTGGTCTCTGAAAGACATTAGAAATATTGTACGATGCATCCAGGTAATTGTTATAAGAAATGACCACTTAATATTTGCTGTTCCACTAATTTACTTGTGTTCTAGAATTCATCTCCAATGAGGCACAAAGAAAACCACCTCTTAAACGTGTCTCCTCGCACTGGAAAGTTAGTCGAGTTTACCTTGTCTCTCATGTCAGAAAAACTAAAAAATCGAACATTTGTACGTTATTTCACGTTTCTTTTATTATATAATAATCAAATCAACTATATTTCAGGTTAATAACACCGTTAATGAGCTGTATGAAAAGATAGATCCAAAGATTTTGCCGAAAGAGTATGGAGGAGTAGTACCCATATCAGAAATGATAGAGCAATTTAAAATTAAAGCCAAAAACTGTCGAAAGCAACTACTCGCTTTAGATGACATGCATATAGAAATCGACGAAAAGAACTGTAAATTAATTGCAGAAATGAATGAAGAGTTGGGAGTAGGAATCGAAGGTAGCTTTAAAAAGCTACAAGTGGATTAAACCTACTCTTAGAAATAACTCCAGATGATATTTAAGTTCGACTGTTTATGGCATTGTTAAAATCGTTTACTCTTTTAGTTTAATTTAAATAGGTTTTTTGACATTACATGGATTTTGAATATATTTAATAAAATAACTATAATATTTAATTCACAGTTGTTAGTCATAAGGATTAGTATCGTTGTTTCCTTTTAAATTAAATTTGTTCTAGTTGTAAGCTCACGCACCCACATGTTAAAAATTACCAAAATATTTAATCTTATTGATTTTGTTTGTTTTTAATTAAAACCAATATCTGCTTTATATTGCTTTATTAATATTAATGGTCTGAAGCACTATTTTAAATGCATACGTACAAACATTTAAATGTACAAGAAGATTCAGGTATGTTAATTCTCACATTACAAAAAAAAACAATTCCTTTCAACTTATCGACGGGCAGTTAATGCACAAACTTTATTCAGGTTGTCACGTAGAGTTTCAATTTGACGTCTTGTTTCTGCATCCAATTCAGGAATTTGAGATGTACGTAGGCCCCGCTGAGGTTGAATGGAAAGTACTCGACCGTCTAGCAATGGTATATTTACATTTGCTTTCTGATCACTCATTACGCTGTTAACCATGAGAGGACTCCCTTGCATAGATATAGCAATTTCTCCTTGTTTTGGTCTTCGCAACACAACCTGGGGTGTGTTGGGCTTCACCTGTTGAAAGATATTCAATTACCAAACTATTTATTGGATGTAGGTAGTAGATGATGTTTAAAATGAAAGAGAGAAAAAAAACATGCAATAATATACCTTTGGTGTAACCAATCCAAATGTTGCAGTTGAATTATTATGAATTGGTGTGGTATATGAGCTTGCACTCATTGCCATTTGTATTTTAGTTCGAGACAATGATCTTGAAGCACGAGTGGTCTTTGCTTTCTTAATGTTTGATCGAGTTGTAGATCTCAGTGTATCTGTAATTAAAGATAATGCAAATAAAAAATTCCAACAACGGCATTTCTCATTTTACAAAAATCCCGAAAAAAGTATAGACCACAAACTGATATGGCAGCAATAATTTTGATAATTCGTGATAACTCAATAAAAAGCAAAAATAAATTTCCACATTATCTCCCCGCACCTGTTTTTGTATATATTTAGTATTCATTACCTAATCCTAACTAACACTAAGAAATACTTACTGTTACTGTCTATAGATGAATGGTTTTTACTTTTGTTCGTTGACTTACTAGTATTGGCACTAATGTTCCGGAGAGACGACACTTCACAAATTGTTGTCAGGTTTGCGGGCTTTTGAATTTTCTGAAATATAAAACAACCAATCGTATTAAAACATTAATCAGTAACGATATTAATACTAGCTATTATTATGCTAAATATTACTAAAAAAATTAATCTATGAAACTAGTTTTGACTATAAAAATGTTGAACTTAGTTGACTTTAGTTGACCAGTAAAAATCAATTGAATTGGGTTAGATTAATGACCAGTACTATAAGCCGTTCACGATCTTTTTGGGTCAGGTGAGGCTATGACCATCTAGTAATTTTGTTGGCAGAACCTCTGTTGCAACTAAACTCCCTCATGGAAATTGACACTTTTTGTGTTAGGTTAGATTGTTTTCAGTTTAAGGTTATATTTTCTGAATAGGTACACTGTTGCCGGATATTTTCTAGTCTCCACATCGACTTGCGTTCTTTTAAATTTGGCCTGTCCTTTTTAAATTGGAAGTAGCATCGTTTAATGGAAATTTTTTGTTGTAACAAAATTATTTTGGGCATTTTGAATTTTCCTTTGACGGAAATTAAAATTATTTCAGTGTGGAGTGTCTAATGATATCAATATTGCATTAAACGAACAATACAAAAACACAATAGAGTTCATAAAGATGATAGGATTGTACAACAAACTGTAAAAATATTTAATGTATCTGTCAACATGTCCTTATATATTTGTAACTTTGTAAATTTTGTTATGTGCCATAAGACCTTGTAGTTAAAAGGCACATTAAACCACTTAATAAAAAAAAAAAAAAAAAAAAAAAATTATTTCTACACATTTGATAAATCATTCATTTTCTTACGAATACTAAAATAATATATCTGGCAATGTGGTGGCAAGAAAATGTCGAACAGACACTGACAGAAAAAAAAGTTGCATCCGCTACATCATCGAATCAGTTAGTCCAACATGAAAAGAAAAAATCATAGCCAACTCTGTCCCAAAAAGGTCGTGAACGGCTTATATAAATGTTCCTAAGAGAGACGGAATAATTGTTCCTAATTGGCATCTCTTTTTTCTATTACCAGTTTTATATTTTTAAAATATAAAACAAAGCTGGATAGTATACTGAGTACTTTGGTATTCGAACAAAGTATTTCTGGTAGATCTTGTGTATCTAAACTTCACATTTGAATACAATTACAAATTAACATTCACTATTCGTATCCCATCAAGAACATAAGGTACAATGTATCTGTATAATTGGAGCAAATAGAAAATTTCCTTTTTATGGGAAAGGTTCCAAACGGTATCGATAGAACAGTGCAAATGTTTGTGTTATAGTTAGTCAAAAATTAGATTTGCAATTTTTAAGCATTTGCCAACATTTTTCAAAAATTACAAATTATACAGAAACCGTACAAAATAGAGTTATTTGAAGAAAAGACAAAATTTTCTCTAAAATTTTAAGCCGAATTCAAAAATGGAATAATATACCGGGTATTCTATTTAAAACAGGAGTTAATAAAAAAAAAAGAAAAAAACAAGAGAAACCCATTTTAGAGGTATTCAACTGGAAAATCACCTATCTCACATCAATACACATTTAAAATGTAATAAAACTGTAGTTTGAAAAAAATCATTAGCTATTTTCAAAAAAATCGAAAAAAACTGAAAAAACACAAGAGTAAACACCATGTTCTCTGAATGATGCCATTTTTGGCAGTGGTCTATTATAATGTTTTATCAGACTTTCCACTGTTTCGGGTGTTTATCACATTGATTTTTGGTCCGTACCGATTATCAAGTTGTTCTCTGAATGTCATTTTTGGCAGTGGTCTATTATGGTGTTTTATCAGACTTTTTCCACTGTTTTTAATTTTTATCACACCCAAGACAGTGTAAGAAGTCCGATAAAATGTATCAGTAAACACCATACTTCCGATTACGCGATTTTCTTCAAAAGCTTGCTGTAGCATCTAGATAGTACACAAAAGTTATACACTGAGCGACAAAATTCTGGGTTCACGAATAATTGTTCCAATTTTACATACTGAAAATGGTTTCTGGCGCTTAAAATCTGATGTCGATGTTTACGTATCAATAAACAAATTTGCCAAAATGCCGATATCTCCAGTAAGATGTGCAAAAATAGTCGCTCACATTGAAGGACATCGCCAGAGAGATGCAGGACATAGGTACGGAGTATCGCAAAACGGGGTTTGAAGAATTTGGAGAGGTATGAAGCAGACGGTTTACTAACAGCCAGACCACGATCAGGAAGACTAAGGAAAACTAACGCCCAAGACGATCGATTTATGTTGTTAGAATCTTTAAGAAATCGCACTGCAACAGCTACAATTACTGCTAATGAACTGTCTGCTGTCAGAAATGTTCAAATATCATCACGTACAGTTCAGCGATGACTTCACGAAAACAATCTGAAACCATATCGGGCTGCCATTCGTCCAAAACTTTCAGTACGCCACAAACATAATCGACTAAATTTTGCTAGAACTTACCAGAACTGGGGGGATCCCGAATGGAGATGCGTGTTATGGACAGATGAGTCTCGATTTACTTTGGATGCTCCAGATGGTCGTTAACAGGTATGGAGAAGACCAGGAGAACGCTATGCTGCTTGTGCTATGGCCACAACTTCAAATTTTTTTGGAGGTTCAGTAATGGTATGGGGAGGGATTTCTTCAGATGCGCGCACAGAGCTTCACATCTGTGATAGAGCAGCCCTCAACGCAGATAGGTACATTAGAAACATTCTTGAGGAATATGTTGTTCCGTTTAGTCATTTTGTTTAATGCAAAATAATGCATGGCCAACATTACTCTGCAATATCTAAACGAAGTTGGAATTACACTTTTGGATTGCCCAGCCTGCTCACCAGACCTGAACCTGATAGAACACGTGTGGGATCAACTGGGAAGAGTAATTCGCATTCGCCCTAATCGGCCTCGGACATTAGAAGAACTTCAACATTCTTTAGTTGAAGAATGGGATAGGTTATCACAAGAAAATCTTGCACGATTGATTAGCAGTATGCCTAGACGTCTAGAATGTGTAATTAGAGCTCGTGGCGGAGAATTAACAGTTAATAATGACAGTTATCGGAAACAATTGACATGCTGTGAACATATCCCTGACAACGCCAACCCGATTCTTAACGAAACATCAAAAACTTGAATAATGTACGACAGAAACAACATCGCAATATTTCAACAATTGTATGGTTATGAGTTAGCCCACTATAGCACTAAATTTGTTTATTGATACGTAAACATCGACATCAGATTTTAAGCGCCAGAAACCATTTTCAGTATGTAAAATTGGAAAAATTATTTGTGAACCCAGACTTTTGTCGCTCAGTGTATATGAAGTTTCAACATCATATCTCTTTTTGTTATTGAGATATTCTGTTCACACACAGACAGACAGACCAATGAACAAAAACATGTTTTTTGGGTTCGGGGGACTCTGAAACGTGAAGATCTATTGAAAACTCAATTTCAAATTTTTAGGGTGAATCCAATACTTTCTTTACTTTATTGTAAAAGGCAGTAAAATTGAAGACTTGATTAATTACTTTATTTTAAATTTTCTTAATACTTGGGTATTAATAAAAACATTCATAATTTACTGTCGTGGCAGTTTTGTGATAGTTCGAACTGCCATCAGATTTTAGTTGTTTTTTTTTCTTATTTCTAAGCAAAAAACAATTCATTTCTATACATATTATTAGCAAAAAAAATCCTTCATTTACTTTAAGTTTTTTGTATTTTAGTGAGAAAATTTCCCATCCACGACTGTGATTTGTTTGTAAATTCCTGAATAGAAGTAAAAAGAGATACAGAATTAACAAAGAAAAAAATTACCGCATCATTTAAATTTTTTTATAATACAATGTGCAATGAAAAAAACAATTAACTGGACAGAACTATAGAGCAGTAGGTCCCATTAAAGTTTTGTAATAAACTTTTTTTTTTCTATGATGTATGGCATCAAAAATGCCCTGTAGACAGGGTAAAGTAAAACTGACATTATTTGTGTATATTTTTGATACCCTATGCCAGAGGCCATCAAAGGTTTTTTCCCGAGAACCGCTTTACGAACTTCATCAAAGTAACTGTGCCCTCAGCTCCATTGAGTTCGTTTGATTAGTATGGCTTACATAACATGATATCGAGTTTTCAATTTTTACAGAAATATCCATTAATTACAAAGTAATAATGAGCAGATTTCGCAATTGGTAGTTAGATATTGTACATGGTATTTGGTAATTAGCGTGCAATATTTTGTGATGTTGTATTGAGTTGCATTTGTTAATAAACAAGTGTCCGATTCTTACCCATTTCGAAAATACAGACAATACAATGTTAAACTTTGAACAATGGGAACCATCTGCGAAATAAAAACCGCCAAAACTGCTCGTTTCTAAAAATAACGTGTCAACAAGTAGACTGTTAAACTTTCCAATTTAGTCACTTCTATCACATGTTGAATGTCATAATAAATAAATGAAGAAGTATTCTACTTCTCAATACACAGATATAGTACACGTATACGAACTGTATGATGATAACAGTGCCGCTGCAGTTTGGGAGTATTGTTTACAATACCCTAATCGCATAACACCTAGGTTTAACCAGAACTTTTCAACGTCTACAAAAAAAATTGTGCTTTCAGACGTATGAGAGGACAAGGTAGAGCTACAGATAACATGGTACGAGGAGTTCCTAGACATAATAAAAAATGAACCACATCTTACCACAAAGACAAATATCACGTCGATTGGCTGTTCTATATTTATAGATGTATTACTCTGTTATAAAATATTTTATCTACGACCACTACTAAAAGTAGGCCTTTTAGCGCTAGCTTGTTTCACTAAAAGTGACGTTTTATAGTTTACCGTGTTTAAAGAAATCAGCTGTTTACTTTTAGCACATGTGCTAAAAGTGAAGGGAGGTTCAAAACTACAATTTCGAACTGCAAGTGAAGTTGTAAAGCTATTCTAGTTGCTTCTTGCGTTACAGGTAAAGCGTTTTTGAAATAATTAAAGCGTTATGTAATGAATACAGTCATATGTGGAGTATCAATAATTACATTTCGTAACTGACCTTGACAGCACGGGCGTGGCCAAACAATCGCCAGCGGCGTAGGCTACTATTCATTATGATGCAGCGTCGCAGATGCGAACCTTTCTTAAATCGATATTTATGGATTAATAACGGTAACGAAGGATGCGTGGAGATTTAATAGAAACCTTTAAAATACTTGGAAGTGATCACTATACATGTAAAAACCAACTTCAGTCAGTTTATGTGCGTAGTCAAAACAGTCAATTACGAGGTCATATGCATAAGTTGTGCAAAGATCGTTTTGTTACGAACCCCAGAAAAAACTTCCTGTGCAATCGTGTTGTGGATATTTGAAACAGCCTACCCGAAGAAGTAGTCAGTGCCGCGAGTGTCAACCAATTTAAAAACAGATTGGATGTTTACTTAAATGTTAATGTGATATAAAAATTAAATATAAATATACAATTTTCCTTTTAAGAGATATGTACAAAGCTAATCTATTCATTAAAATCACCAAAAAAGCTAACTCCATGATATATCTTGTCAGGAAATCTTTTCACCATATATCACCAGAACTATTTATAAAGATTTACAAGTCCTACATTCGTCCCATCCTTGAGTTTGGTTTCCAAATATGGTCGCCTTATTTCCAAAAAGACATCGATCTCCTTGAAAAAATACAACGAAGAGCAACCAAAATTCTTCCCCAAGGGTTTTATAATATACCGTACGAAGAACGACTGAGGAAGATGAAATTACCAACATTGCTTCAACGTAGAATACGAGGTGACCTTATCGAAACGTACAAAATATTAAATAATTTTTACAGCTGCTCATCCATAAAGAATATATTTACCCTTAGTGCCAATGTACATCTCCGAGGACATGAAATGAAACTTACAAAGAATCATTTCTCATCTAATCCTAATAAACATTTTATCAGTAATCGTGTCGTGGACAATTGGAATAGGCTACCTGATGGAAGTTATTAAATCTACAAGTGTAAACCAATTTAAAAATAGACTTGATTTATACCTGAACTCTAATACTGTGCAATAATGGAATATTTATCTACACCTACTATATTTTTTTATAATATATGTATTTTTTTCTTCCTTATAGTTACCTATACTTTATATTTACCTTCATAAGTTATACCCGGTTAGTTAGTTACTAGTTATAATTATACACATGTACCTGTTTTTTTGTTATTAGGCATAAACAGCCCTAGGCTGCCTGCCTACTATGTATAATAATAATAATAATAATAATAATAATAATATACCATAGTAGTTTAGTATTTAAAAATGTTTGAAAGTACGCAAACATTTGGTGTTAACAGCGTTTAGCTGCCTACCAAATTACTGTAAATAAATAAATAAATAAAATTAAGGTCGTAGATAAAATATTGTATGCAACGCGTGCTAAAAGTCGTTTATGCGAGAGACATGTTATGAAACTCAGCCTTCGGCTTCGTTTCATAATTTTCATGTCTCGCGCATAAAAGTCGACTTTTAGCACTTGTTGCATAAATAGCTATAAGGTTTATCGAGTATTTCGCGAACAGAGTGTACATCTTCAGTAAGAGGACGGAAATTATCGGTTTAGTGTTTACAATGGACTCAACAAGATCAAAATGTATTGCAATAGTATATTGTACAACAAGCTGAGAAAAGTGTGTTTTTTCCGTGCAAGACGCAAGATTTTTAATCGAGGCGAAGCCGACATTAAAATCGCGCCGAGCACGGAAAAACACTTTTCTCACGTGTTGTACATACTATTTTTTCATGTACTGCAGGGAAATGCCTACAAATTTTGATATAAAAATATGAAAAATCATGTGAAAGGTTGTGCAAAAATTAAAATAGTAGGTAAGTGTTAGGTAGCCATTTACCATAGTAACAATAAGCATGGTTACGCTATGTAAATAAACAACCAACAAAAATTTCGAAGTCCATTTCCAAAAGTGATTAGCAATGGAAGTGGATGTACCCGAAGATATTCTGGCCACGGCTTCTGAAGCCATCGTAAATTTAATGCCAGCCAAGTCGAAAGACAAGTTCAAGTACGAGAAGAGCTACAATGAATTTTCTAAATGGCGGATAGTAAAAGGAGCACATGGGGCAAGTGAAAACGTCCTGCTTGCATACTTGCATACTTCTTTGAAAAGGTTTATTTTATATCTAATAAATATTGTCTTTAATAATTCACTCCAATATTGTTTCTGTACAGGCAAAGTCTTTGAAAAGCTCGACGTTGTGGTCAACCTACTCAATGTTGAAGTGTACGCTCAATATAAAGGAAAATGTAGATATTTCAAAGCACTCAAAAATGCTCGCATTTTTAAAACGTCAAAATGATGATCATGCAAAAAAGTCTAAAATTTTGACAATGGCTAACGTCATAACATTTTGAATCCTTTTTAATGATGAAGGTCGCATTAATATTTGGGCTTAATGGTGCTTGTAGACGGGAAGAACTACGTAACCTGTCAGTTAATGATATCGAAGACACTGGGTCCACTTTAGTTATTACACTGCGTGATACGAAGACAATGAAGAAACGTGTTTTCACTGTAACTTCAGAAGCGCCGGTGGGAATTAATGGAATTGATTTGTATACAAAGTATTTGAACTTACGTCCGAAACATACTAATCATCCAAGATTCTTCATCTACTATAATAAGGGCAAATGTTCCGTGCAGCCTGTAAGCATTAATAGTTTTGCTGCGATTCCAAGAAAAATTGCAGAATACCTGCAGCTGTCAGATAGTAAGAACTACACAGGACATTGCCTACGCAGAACGTCAGCAACATTTCTTGCCGACAGTAGAGCTGACATACAGATGTTGAAGCGTCATGGGGGATGGCGTTCGACAAACGTGGCAGAGGGATATGTGGAAGACAGCATTAGCAATAAAATTAAAACGTCCAGGCGAATTTTCAGACAGAACGTCGTTCCACTTCAATTTTCGATGCTTTGTCTTGCACCGGCGAGTTCCACTGATTCGCTAGCAATCAGCAGTAATTTACAATCTAATGGAATAACATTTTCTAATTTAAGTAATTGTACGATTAATGTGTACCATACTGCTGATAATTAAATTTCTAATTTTTGTGTTATCTATATTTATGCGTTGCTATGTAGAAAAGTGTTGCTATGCAGAAAAGTATCACTTTTCTAAACGATTTTGTATTTAGGAATACAGTACATTTCCCTACAGTACGTGAAAAAATATTTTGTATGCAGATGTATCAACATTTACCCGAGACAGCATTGCACATTTTAGAAACGTACATTCATGGTATAACGAAAACCCACGATTAATAATGTTCAAATTTTCAACATAGATTTTCAGTAAATCGTTGGGCTGAAATTACTGGACATCATCTGCTAGGATGTCTAGGACTGCCAACAAGACTTAATACAAACGCTTATTTAAATTTCTAAGTAACACTGTTCTTTACCTTTTCGAAGATGTTTATCAAAATATGATTTTACAACGATATTGAGCCCCAGCGCATTATGGCTGTCAAGTAAAAAATTTCTGAATGAGCATTACGGTGATAGATGGATCGAGCATGCAAGACCAATCCCTTGGTCAACAAGATGTCCAGATTTAATGATTATAAATAACTTTTTGTAGGATTCGATGAAACAGGAAGTACTTGAAAGAATCCATCATGCTGCAAAGTCCATACAATAAAATCCACATCTAATTCCAATACAAAATACTACGTTGTGCCAAATTATATATAGTTGTTAATGGTAGCCTCTTTGAGCACTTATTATAAACCATGCTCATACTCAGTTAAATGTTTCAAATTTTTGTTTAATTAGCTACATCTAAAATTTTAACAATATTATTCTTCTAAAAATCGGAGAGCAATAAAATATTTGACTCAAAATAATCTCTCCTATAACATCTCAAAATATTATGCGCCAATTATCAAACATTCTGTATATGTACATTCCGTCAACAATTATTCTAGAGCTACTGCCAAACCAACTTTGCATCTTTTTCCAATTTTTTTCTGTGCCATGTTTTTATCCGGTACTTGGGTACCCGGGTTGACGCAGGTAATAGTCAACCCGGGTATATTTCCAGGACCCGGGTACCCGACTAGTAAATTATGTAATTTCCAGAAAGTCAGCCTTTATCGAAGAAGATGATAAAAACTAACCTCTAGAAAAACACAACCATGCAGTAACAACAAAAATCAACCCATCCTATACCACATAATGTTGATTCTTGCTTCATATAAGGCAATAAGTCCACTTCACAGCAATATTAAACCCGTTAATAGTAACATTAAATCGCGTCAGTATGGGTTGAAGTAACATAGACATCCTGTGTGTGATGTTGATGCTGCTACCAATTTCCGATATACTATTTCAATTTAGTTCAGTTTAATACTCGTGGCGTTAAAATGCGTAGAGCATTGTATTAAACTACAAAAGTACAAACAAATGAGAACACAATGTCATGAAAAAAAAAAATGGCCTGTATGGAAATATTTTCATTCGCCAGAAAATAATAAGGCAAAATGTAAAATCTTCGGGTACCCGAGAGTACCTGGGTACTGTTTTCGGGTACCCAGGTTTAATTTTAAACCGGGTACGACATTCCTACTAGGTACCCCACTTTGAGAAACCTTGCCCTATGCTATAGCAAAAAAGTTCATTACAAAACTTTAATGACACACACTGCTTTACAATTTTCTGTAGTCAATCGCTTTTTTCACGGCACTGTTTTGTCAGCGCCGCCATCTTGGATTTTGTCAAATTACACCAGTACTTTTTCGTCAACTGTGATTTTTTTAAATTCCGTAAAATACTTTATGGATTGCTTAGTGTCTTAAAATCAAATAATTTTTTGTGTCAGTTTAACGAGTAATGACAGCATATTGCCAAAATGTATAAAAATTATAAATCTGGTGCATATTCCGGTCTGTCAGAAAGTTTTGTATGCACGTTGTGCATAACTAGTATTTATGACACAAAATTTGTGTACAGGCAGACCTCGCCATTCGCGGGGGTTACGTTCCTGAAGAATGCCGCAAAGCGCAAAACCGCGATGCGCAATTAAACACATAAATGATAAAAATGGGGTTAGGTTCCGTAAACTAGATTTATTTGTACTATGCAACCTCAAAAAATTCAAAACAAATTTTGGCAGAAATGCTCGAAAAGACAGTAAAGCTTGAACTAAAATTCCATATGTAACATAAGTCTGTAACTTGAATCTAGAGGTCGAATGTCCATTTGTTTATTCAAGTTATAATTTTACAATTTATTTCAGGTTTGATTTGGTAATAAGACATTCAAAGGAATAGGCTCGATAAGTGTGGTTACAAGTTCCTGATAAATAATGTTATTTAGGTGTTCATGACATAAACCGCATACGTCTGCTTTATTTACTTAGGGCCGGTTGTAGAAAGCAATGTTAAGTCTGGTGTTAGCTAACGTCGCGTCAAAGTGAACAAAATCACATCAAATTTTGTTTACTAATGTATTAGTTACCATAAGCATTTGAGATTTGATTCGTTTTTGTTTACTTTGACGTCGCGTTAGCTAACACCACACTTAACATTGCTTTCTGCAACCGGCCCTTAGTGTTTGAAAGTTGAAACAGTTAACGTTGGCAATTCCATCCGCGAACGGCAATGCAATCCGCGAACGACAAAGAAAATAGAGCACATACGTGCCCCGCGTAAATTCAAATCAGCAAACCATAAAGCCACGAACGGCAAGGTCTGCCTGTACTTATAACAAAAATGAGTCGGCAAAAAATTGCCCTGCTTCTAGCGGACACTTCCCATAAACCGGCGCTGGGTACAGCCAATTTTGAATAGACTTAACTGTATGTAATACAACAAATTTAAACAAACTCCTGTCATTGGATGACATCTTTAACGACAAGTTCAAACAAAGTTCAGAAAGTAATAATTCATACCAGATTGAGAGTTGGGATAGGCATAGGGACAATTGTGCAACAACTGGGCGATAAAAAAACACAGTCTTACTTGCTAAGACAACAATCTGCAATACCGGACCATTTAGAAGAAACCACAACAATTCCACAATAAACATTTTCAAAAATTAAGGTACCTTGATATTTTCGCTGTCTTAGTTTGTTATGAAGGCGATTGTACATATTCCCACCCTTTTATTGTCGACAAAATCATTGCAAATGACAAAGCAACGTCAAAACACAAATGTTGCACACAAATACAATTCAAAATGAGTTTAAGACATAAACACGATTGGTGCTAACTTCCAGGTTAAAAAAATACATCATTTTTTTACAGAATACTGATTAATAAATAAACAGACATAAACTTAAAAGTTAAACTAGTAAAAACATTTTTTGATTAAAAATTTGGTCACCTCGGATTTAGATTTCGAACTATTCTGAATTTGCTTCAGGTGACATGACAGTGAACGAAAGGCCTTAATTCACCTGTAAAGTGGGCTTTTTTAAAGAAAGAAGAGCTATGGGCAGGTATGACCAACTCAGCTCCACCTCTGGTGTTTACTGTCATATTTTCACATATAATCTCATAAGAGCATGAATTCTTTTCAGACATTTTTTTGAGTGCGTTTCATCAACGTTGTATTAATCTGTCCGAGCGGGTCACGTAACAACACAAACCCTCACAGTTAGGTTGGCCCGTGGTGTTAGGATTATATGGTGTGCTACGTAGTGGTTCAATTTTGACCAGTTTCGCGCATGACGTCAGCTTGGGAGCAAGCCGTAACATCCGCCGTTATTACTAACTGTCCGAAATACAGAAAATCGTCGTTTGCGAACAGGTTATTAAACAAAAATAGTTAATAAATAAAATGGTTGTTGGAAAACACAAGTCTCCTTTACCTTTTCATAAGAGTATTATTTTAAGCAACCACTCCTTAGCACATATATATCCGCGATAAGTATAACATGGATTATTTAATATTTAATAACATACAAACTCAATCAGGATGTAGTGAAAAACTCTTTTTCCTACATTGGTGCCACCAATAATCACTCGAATCCACTTCATATCAAGTACAGAATTCGCTGGTACATACTGGAACGACATTCATTTTCTATATTTACAATGAACAAAAATACCGAAGAGAATACCGAGTCTTGTTTAACCGCAGTTTTTTGCAAATACCATTGAATCTTCAGAATTAGAAAACAAGGATGTGAATGGTGATTTAAATATTCATAAAGATAGTACACTGCTCGAAGATTATATCGTGTGTTTTAAAAAAAAAACTCATTTGCAGAACTTGAAATATACCCATTGATGCAAGTAAACTACCACGTCAGAGAGAACTAAATTACAACTTGACCTTAACAAAAACCATTTTTTATTGGCCGTTATGATTATTACACTCGTTGTTGTTGTGCACATGCCATCTTAGTTTCCTTTTTGCTTGATGCAAGTAAACTTAATGCAGTGTAAATTTTTATCTGTCACAGTGACAGATGTGTTCATAAACAAATTGCAATCTGACATTCACCTACAGAGTTAAGTTATAGATATTAACGATATAAGTTTGATTATGAGCATCTTAACCAAACGAGTTTGATTGCCGAAACGAGGCGGTGAGCCGAATTTTGCGGCAATCATACGAGTTTCGTGAAGTGCCATAAGCAAACGTGTATTGTTCAACATTTTATCTTCAACAATAAACTCTGGTTTGAAGTATTTTTTTATATAAAAAGAGTGCGGTAATATTCATTACCGCACTGAGTGTGGTAATATCTATCTATTACCGCACTGAGTGCGGTAATGTCCATTACCGCATTCAGTGCAGTAATGAAGCTCTTAACGATACTAAAATTAATTTGGTTAAGAGTCTATAACAACACCGATGAAGATAAAGACAATTAATGCAATTAGCTCGAATTCTAGACACACACTTTAGACGTTTACATGGTAAATTATTGTCAAAAGAGTAGTTAGTTTTAAAAAAAAATGGTTGATGCGATCGTCTATGACCCTAATTACTTAAACATATTCCCGTATGAAATAATTCTTTGTATGGCGCGAACTAGATTATATAGGTATTAGATTAAGGCATCTAAACAAAAAGATAAGTTTTTCAAACGGTAAACGAAAATTGCAGAAGAAATTGTCTAAGCAGACGAATGTAAAAAAATAAGTGGACAATAGAAATACAACAGACTTGTTTATTACTTTGGTATTTGTTGCACAGCTAAATGTGCAAAATAAATTTACTTGCATTATTTTTTCTATTTTAGTTTGCGAATGTTACTACTTCTAACTATAAGTCTTGTTGTATTTACTATGTCAACAATTGAAAAGTTTGAGACATAATTTTCTCATTACGTATTTTATTAAGAAAACCTGTGTTAATAAATTTAATAACGCATTTTTATGAACCATAAAAATATTCTCAACTTTCGTGTTTGCATGTATTCTCCAACTTTAATAATAAGAGCTAGAGAGGTTAATTACGAGTATTTTACCAATGTAGTGTGGAAAATCTGCTCCCAAGCTGACGTCACAGTGTGCGACAAGAATAGCAATACATGCGCGCGAGCACACCATATAATCCTAACACCACGGATTGGCCTACCTACAAAAAATTTCCAAGAAATTTTTGTTGTTGTCTTGGTTACGGCTTGTGAACTAATTTTTCTATTGGTCATTAATGAGTGTCGTACAATTTTAAGCATAGTATTGATCATTACGAGGAAACAATTCAGGTTTTTTTAAAAAAAACATGACGAGTGACAAAATGTATAGAGAGAGAGAACAGTTAAGATACCCAATTGTGAAAAATATGCTCTGCAAGACGTTCTTGGTTGTAGTTTTAAAATACATCTAATAACGCGCTTTTGTGTTTTAAAAATTTTTACAGCATTCCTTGATAATCCCCAGATAGATTAGTAGGCTGTTTGCTAACGCAATGAGTCCATTTGTCCTGCTGCACCCAAGCAGTCCACTCACAAACCGGCAGTGGTAGGTTCCGCCAACACCACAGACGTATTGTCTGAATATTGACAGATCAGACCACTGCACTGGCCAGTTCATCGCCCAGATCGTTTGCATAAAGCAAGAACAGAGTGGCCCCAAAATGCAGCCTTGAGGGACTCCCTGCTCAATATTAACGGACTCCGAAAAGTACTGAACCCCATCCTGTGTGATGCAAACCACTTGCAACATTTGTGACAGGTAAGATTCAAGCAGTCGAGCACAAGAACCTCTTATTTCATACTTTTGCAACTTCAGAAGCTACAATCTGTGGTCAATGGTGTCAAAGGCCTTTAAGAGGTCAAAAAATAGACCCGCTACCTTTCTATCAACTCCATTGAAAATATAAGAAACTGTATAAAATATGGCCATTTCAGTTGACATATTTGGTCTAAAACCATACTGATGGTCGACAACTATTTTATGCTGATGTAAAAGTCTCATACATGACCCGCTCAAAGACCTTTGACACAGATGACAGAAGCGACACCAGTCTGTAGTTAGCACCGTTGCACCTATCACCCTTCTTTAAAACAGGTATTACTTTAGCCATTTTTAGATCATTAGGAAAAACACTAGTAGTAAAGGTGTTATTAATAATGTGCATTAACGGCTCACTAATCATTTTTGAGATGTGTTTTAACATATAGATTGGAATTTCATCCAACACTGATGAAAATTTATTTAGCAAATTCATTATAATTCTAAATAATAATTCTCTTTATGTACTATCGATAGATAAGCTCGAACTTAAGCTTCCTGTACAAAGCATTGTTGAGGTTGCATAAACTTGATTTAAAGGCGTTTTTTAGACCTTATTTTCAGGTGTAGTCTTTTTCACCCTCAAGGCAATAACATCCTTTTTTGCCGGCTGATGTCATTTTAGTTATTTATAAATACCATAAAAACCATTGTTACAACAGTACTATTCAGCTAAAATAACTACGAATTGCCCTCCTTTTATTCGCAATTATATTATATAATCTGGTTTTCCTTTTTAAATTAAATTTCGATCGTACATAAAGTTTTGTATGCCCATCAGGCGTAATCAGCATCTTTGACTCTTGTGTTATAACCCTCTGTGCTCCGGACTTCGTGCTGTCACTTTCACGCTGCAGGCCAATACCGCCTGTTTTATACCCTATACATAAATTACTATTATAATCATATAAACTATGTTTCTTAAATATTAATATTTCAATAACAGTAGGCAGTAAAAAATAATCTATTGCAATGGCATATTTTTGAGATGCCAAGCATGCACCACGTTGGGCGACAAAAATTGTGCTATAGCTCACCAGTTAAACTATGCCTTAATTCATGCAATGTCTTAAATGTCAAATGATAACTGCTTTTAAATCGAGAGCTCCTATTTTCAGGGTGGGTTCGCCAAAATCTAGTTTGCTATTAATTGAAGTTTTAAAATTGTATTTTCAAAAATCTTTGACTATTAATGACACTTATGTCAAACTTGACTTTCAAAATTAATCAAACCAGGTAAATTGACAATTGTATCTTACATCAACACACTTACTATTCAATCTACCTACGTAAGTACTATATCAACTTTATATTATCACTTTCAAAATTGACAGTTATTCAAAATGCTCTTTCAACTTATTTAACAAACCTTAATAACTGCTCTTGCTTTCACTGCAACAACCAACAACTACTACAAATTACTTCAACTAGTATAATATTCTGTATTCTATATCCAATTAACTGTATCTGTAGATTCTCTTCAAACACTTGATGTCTCAATGTATTTCCATTTAAATGTTTCGCCTTTTTCACCCCGTAGATTTGTTTTAAGCCCTTTTTAATTTGTTATTACCAAAAACTAAACAAATTAAGGCCAGAATTCTATTTTTTATTACACGAAATTAAATATATCCAAATTACATATCTGCTTTCATGAGTTGTTATTTTGTAACTTATTTTAACCCGGGGTTAGTCGCTAGGTTTCGTTTCGTGTCGTTGGTCGCGCGTGAGCGTTTCGCTCACAGCTGACATTTTGAATGTATACGTGTGTTTTTTTCATAATTGGCAATTATTACTTTATAATCATAATGTGGCAATATCTGTTAACGTCATACCTTAAAATTAAAATAAAAAATTATTCATTGAATATACAAAACTTTATTTTTTTCACCATGTGTAAATACTAGGGATGTCGGCGGGTACCTGGGTACCCGGGCCGACCCAGGTAATAGTAAACCCGGGTATATTTTCAGGATCCGGGTACCCGACTAGTAAATTATGTAATGCCCAGAAGGTCAGCCCTTTTCGGAGAAGATAATAAAAACTTAAAAACAATAGGAATAAGCTCTAGAAAAACAACAATGCAGCAATAACGTACCACATAATGTTGATTCTTGTTTCATATAAGGCAATAAATCCGCTCCACGGAAATATTTCAACCCCTTAATAGTACCATAATATCGCGTCAGTATGGGTTGAATTAACATAAACATCCTCTGTGTGATGTTGATGCTGCTACCAATTTCGGATAAAATAATAAAGCAAAATGTAAAATCTTCGGGTACCCGAGGGTACCCGGGTACTGTTTTCGGGTACCCGGGTTTGATTTTAGACCGGGTACGACATCCCTAGTAAATACAACTCAAATCGTTAAATTCAAATCCAAAAAAGATATAATATAAACTCTGCTTTGATCTCTAGTTTGTATCAGACTCATCCGAAACTTGTAAACAATTAGGGCAGGCATATGTGGTATGTTCCGTGCAAATGGCTCGTTGGCAAGATCGCAAAATCAAAAATGTTTAGAACAAATACAAAAATATAAAAGTAAACGTGGTTAGTCGCGTAATGAGCGATTTACTCACACGCACCTACCAAACTACTTGTCACAATTGCACTGTGCCTTGTTTTTTCATGAAATAATACCACTAGCCGGTGCTTGACGAATAGGGTGGGAATTAAAAAAATTAGCGGGGCCGTACCTGTCATTGCACTAAAATGGCGAATTAATTTGTAACGTGAGGGAATCGCTCATGTAGCGACCAATGCCGGGTTAAACAAACTCTTCATCTCTATTAGAGACAACTAGCAGACCAGTGAGACAAATGTCTCATTTAAAAAAACAAAAAAGACCGTTTTTCAATTAGAACGCGTATTAAATAAAAACTGTACCCAGACCTGGAAGGTGTCAAAGTGGTTGCCTAACCGATCGAGGTTTCAAGGCGCAGAGGGTTGCAGCTCCGTTTGGCTGCTGAAACAGTTTTTATTTAATACACGTTCTATTTGAAAAACGGTCTTTTTTGTGATTTCTCGAAAACCGGAAGTGTCACGTGACTGAAATTCGGTTCCTGACCTGACATGACCATTTCAAACATATAACTTTCATAACTTTTTTCTCAATCTCTTACGGTTTGGCTGCTGAAACAGCATCCCGGACGGACGGAAATCACGTGATTTCTCAAAAACCGGAAGTGTCACGTGACTGAAATTCGGTTCCTGACCTAACATGACCATTCCAAACATATAACTTTCATAACTTTTTTCTCAATCTCTTACGGTTTGGCTGCTGAAACAGCGTCCCAGACAGACGGAAATCACGTGATTTCTCGAAAACCGGAAGTGTCACGTGACTGAAATTCGGTTCCTGACCTGACATGACCATTCCAAACATATAACTTTAACAACTTTTTTCTCTATCTCTTACGGTTTGGCTGCTGAAACAGCGTCCTAGACAAAACAGAGTCCCAGACAGACGGAAATCACGTGATTTCTCGAAAACCGGAAGTGTCACGTCACTGAAATTCGGTTTCGGACCTGACATGACCATTCCAAACATATAACTTTCATCACTTTTTTCTCTATCTCTTACGGTTTGGCTGCTGAAACAGCGTCCCAGACAAAACAGCGTCCCAGACAGACGGAAATCACGTGATTTCTCGAAAACCGGAAGTGTCACGTGACTGAAATTCGGTTCCTGACCTGACATGACCATTCCAAACATATAACTTTCATAACTTTTTTCTCTATCTCTTACGGTTTGGCTGCTGAAACAGCGTCCCAGACAAAACAGCGTCCCAGACAGACACGTCTATTAGATAGGGGATTCTTAATGCAGACTTCCTATTTTTTTTAAATAATGCTATTACAGAATATTATTAACAAATACATTTGTCAATGTTACCTTGGTTTATTCTTTATAAACATTTAATACAACCATTAAGTTTCATTTATTCCAATAAATATTACAGTATCAAATGCCTTACAATGAAAGGAGCCATTGTATCAATTACTTTCATTATTCATTTTCAAAACTTTACACCCATCAAGATCCAATTATTGTAACCGTCCAACTTGATTAGTTTTGAATAATTCTTTCATATGATTTATTTTAATGCTTCATGTATCACAACAGTATATTACATTGAAAAAGACTTAGAAAATAGAGATAAGTTTGAGAATTTATTTCGATAATACCTATTCTGGTTATTATTTATACAATAGAGCTGTTGACATCTATCAAATCGCAGAAGGGTGTTTATGCCGATGACACTAAAATTTATAGTAATCCTTTAACCAGTAGTGATGTAATTCAAGAAGATCTCAATGCTATCTTTGAGTGGACTAAGAACTGGCTGATTAATTTAAATGTTAACAAATGTTGCGTCTTGCACCTAGGAAAAACAACCCAGGGTTACCATATTTTTTTAATAGTCTAGAGGTGAAAGCTGTTACGTGCCAGTTAGACCTTGGAGTCACTATTGCATCTGATCTAAAGTGGGAATCTCATATAACACATATAGTTAAAAAGGCAAATAGTTTGATATTTCTTGTTTGAAAATCATTCGTGCATATTACACCAGCTATGTTTATAAAAATATATAAATCATATATTCGACCAATTCTAGAATTTGCATTTCAAGCGTTTTCCCCTTATCTGCAAAAGGACATACATTTGCTTGAAAGGGTTCAAAGACGGGCTACCAAAATTCTTCCACACAACTTCTACAACTTACCTTACGATGAGAGGCTTCAAAGATTGAAGCTGACTACTCTGGAAGCAAGGCGTATGAGAGGAGATCTAATCGAAACATACAAGGCTCTAACTGGAGTGTACGACTGTCCAGGTATTGAAGATATGTTTATTCACAACACAAATGTGCAATTACGTGGCCATAGCCTGAAGCTATCAAAAGATCGTTTTGTGTGTAATGCCAGGAAACACTTCATCACAAATAGGGTTGTTCATAATTGGAATCGATTACCAGAAGACATTATTAGCGCTAGAACTGTAAATCAATTTAAGAAGAGACTTGATTCATATCTGCATTCTGAGTGATCTCATTTGTTATTTGTTTGAATTTACTTTATAACTAATTTTTGTTTCTATTGTTTATTTATTACTATCGACATTGTTTATTTCACGTTAATGCCAAGTATGCTTTAGTTTATATTATGTACATTTGAATTTTCTTTGTAACTAATTTTTGTTTCTATTGTTTATTACTATTGACTTTATTTATTTCACGTTAATACTAAGTATGCTTTAGTTTATATAATGTATATGTACTTACAGAACCAAGGGGGTTCAACAGCCTTTAGAGTAGTGATGGGCTTATTCGAATCAAAAATAACCGGTTATCCGGTTATTGAAATAACCTGTGTAACTCGGTTTTCGTTCCAAGTATTCGGATGAAAAATAACCTCATCCTGATACGTACTACGTGTCGCGTCTCAGCGACCTGCGAGTGATCGAAATTCTGTAAATAATACGTCATTCATAACTCATATAACCTTTTCTACGTATGTACTTGATTGACCCAAGTGAGGCTCGCGGCTGCTTGTTGATGTTATTAAGACATTTGAGACTCCCAGTCGACGAGTGAAATTTATGGGGCCGTTCCTATTAAAGATAACGTTCTGCTGAGTATGAGATTTGCAGAAGCTGTGTTGGTATTAATTTATAACGGCCTAAATGTTTGCTTCGAAACGCGGTTGATTATGTCTAATAAGGGATAAACAGAAAGCGAAATAAGATTTTCCAATATCGTAAAAAATTTATATTCAATTTTTAATAACGGAGCAGTCGGGACAAGAAGTGGATTTCGATGTTGAAAATTTTAAGTGTGCATCCTTAGCACCGCGGAAGGCTGAACGTAGATAAATTATGGATTCTAAAATATACCGGTATGATGTGCAAGCGAAAAGGGAAGGGTGCCTACTAGAGAATTTTAGGAACTAAAAATAGATTCAATAGATACTTTGTATTCGCATATTTATAATTTCTTTATGATTAGTATTGATATAGCTATTCTCAATGGTTTCAACTCCTTAGAAATCAAATAAAAATCATTTATACAATTATTATAATTAACGATTAACTGAGTTCCTCTGCTATCTGCAAGTTACGATGCCGATGCAGATGACGGTGAACTGCCAACCGGCAAACCGGCTGACTTAAACGAAACGAATCGAAAGCCAAAATTGATTCGAATGATTATTCAAATAATCAATCGGTTATTAATATGATTCGAATGCAAATAATTCTGTTATGAAAATTGTCCGGTTATGCCCATCACTACTTTAGAGGCTGCCTGCCCTAGTGTAATTTAATAATAATACTAATAATAATATCACCCTGAGCAAAAATGTGATTTTATTTTTTTGTTGTTTTACGTCTGTTCTTTTATTAATTACACCATTTATAATGGTGCATAGAATACAAGGTGTAACGTTCCGCAGAATGGATGCATTGTGGGCGGACCTCAAATTCAACCAATAAGAAATGGGCCCACAAAGGGCACGATTGGTAGTACTGAAGTGTGTTGTTGAAGACGCTGTCGATGTCAAATTCGAGGTTAGGTTTTGCTCAGTTGGTGTCACTCACGAAAAACCTAACCTACTCAAATTTGATGTCAAATTTGACATTGACTGACAGTGCCAGCAACAATATACGATCGCGGCCATGATGGATTTCCTGACTAGGCGCATTGGGGATTGGTTGACATCTCCCCTCTACTTTCTGAACGACTACGCATCTCCGAGAATGTTTCACCTTGTATTCTTTACACCATGCCATTTATGATATTCTGAACTACAAGATAATTTAATTTTGTCTGTAATTTTTGCAATTTTAAAATATCTACGTTTCTTCTCTATTGTTGTCAACACAATTTGTTGCAGTAATAAAGTTTTCATAACCTACTTTTAATACTACTACTACCGTATAATCGCAAACTTTCAACGTCTAGAGGGCTGTAGATTTTTTTTAGATTAAATTTATGTTGGCAGTGATGAGTAAAGCTACTTAATAATATAACCTATACAATTTTGACAGATAAACTTAACTTTTACAGGATGTTTAATGCTGAGCACTAGGTGGTTCTGTGTATGGAAAATGCAGCAAATCATTTTGAATAGCTGTAGTTGTTTTTGTTACAAACATTTTTATGTATTCACCAAGAATGTTTGTATTTGTTGAAATGGCAATCCTGATATAACCTTAAACTGACAGATATAAAATTCCAATGCGAATTTTACTACCACGACTGCCAACAAAATTTTTTGACAAAATCATTCCACAGTCCTCTAGACGTTGAAAGTTTTCGATCATACTGTATATTAATGAAATGCAATGATAACTAAAGATACTTTTAAAATATCAACAAAACAAAATACCTACTATTTAAAATAATAAAGCAGTTACAGTTTGTTTTTTCATGTTATATGAAGAGTAAAAACCTGCTCAAGTTACTTTTCTGAATGCTTGTCCTGTTGATTGTAATAATGAATATATCTGCTTGCTTATTATGATTCATCACATTGCATATCTGCTAATTATAATCCAATAAATACAATTGTTTGCTTATTTTATACATTTCTCTACTTAGGAAGATATTAATATAATCTTTGAATGTTCAGAAAATCTAAATTAGTACAAATGAGATTAGTCATTTTAGGTTAAGTAGTAGAATATCATCATGCATTAGGAGTGGGTGATATTAAAATTTACATATCAATATTTATCGATATTTGCCAATATATTGATAAATATCTTAAATATATCGAGATATCGATGAATATCGATATTCGATATATCGATCTCTGATATTTGTCAATAAATCGTTAAGTTTCCTAAAAATATAATATAATAGGTGAATATTGAATTGAAAAATATTGATATATCGATATTAGATATTTCTATATATTGATATGGAAATAATATCGATATTTATTGATATATTGTCCAGCTCTAATTAGCATTAACCCGGGAGTGGTCGCGCTATGGTCGATTCAACCGCACATTTTAAAAAATAGCTGTAGCTTTGTACTGCAGCTACTTTGCGACTTGAGCTTTTAAAAATTCTCCTAAAATGCATTTTTGCTGTTTTTAGTGACATTTTAGCACATTTAAAAAAATATTAAAATGGTTTTTTTGTTAATGCGGTTGATTCGACCAGGGCGCGACCTCTAACGTAACTCAATTATTTTTTCATTTATCTGGTATTATAAATTAATTCTACTCTGTAAAATCGTTTCTTCTTCTTCCTTCTCCTCTCGCTTTTGTGGAGCATAGGGCATCAATGATGTTTCAAAAGCTTGGGTTTCCGATAGCCGGGTCGCTACTCCTGCGTATCGTCAGTCGGTTGTCTTGTTATCTCTCTATCTCTTGCTATTTTTTTTATTTCTCCCCATGTTTTGTTGCTCTTTCGAAGCTCTTTTTGAAGACTTATTTTCCATGTATCTAGGGGTCTGCCTGGATTTCTTTTCCTACTTCCACAGTAATCTAAAGCTTGCCTTGGTATGCTGTTCCTTGGTTTCCGCAGCGTGTGTCCGATCCATTTCCACTTGCGTCTTTTTATGGTTCTTTCAATTTGTTCTTCTCCTGTTCTCCTCCACAGTTCTTCGTTGGTGATTCTATTTGGCCAAAATATGTTACATATTATTCGGAGACATTTATTTATAAATATCTGGATCTTTTTCAAATGTGTGCTTGTCGTTTTCCACGTTTCGGAACCGTATAAGAGTATGCTCTTTATGTTTGATCTAAATATTTTTAATTTAGTTTGAAGTGCAATATTCTTTGATGCCCATACTTTGTTTAAAGTGTTGAAAGTGTTGCGTGCCAAGATGATTCGTCTAGCCACATCTCTTGTTGTTCCCCCTTGGGGGGTGGGAATGCTAACGAGGTAGCAGAACTCTTCTGTTTCTTTAATCCTTTTTCCCTCTATGAGTACACTGTTCTCGTTGTTTGGGTTCTTTGTCAGTAGTTTTGTTTTATCTGTGTTTATGTGTAGTCCTACTTGTTTTGCTGTGTTATCTAATTTGTTCGCTTTTCTTTGCATAAATTGCTTGTTTGTCGATATAATACTTATGTCGTCTGCAAATTCTAAATCTTCTAGTTTGGTGAGAGTTTCCCAGTTTATTCCTGTCCTGCCATCCACGGTGTATTTCATCACCCAGTCAACTAAGATAAGGAAGAGCACTGGTGATAGTATACAACCTTGTTTCACTCCTGATTCTATGCTTATAGGTTGTAGTAGTTCTCCATCATGTTCGATTCTTGCAGTATATTCGTTGTATAAGGTTCTTAATAGTCTTAGGAATTTATCTGGGATTCCATATTGCTCAAAGATACACCACATTTTTCCTCTATCCACTGAGTCGAAGGCTTTGTAGAAATCTATAAACAATATGTATATGTCTTCGTTCATCTCGGTGGCCTGTTCTAATATTATTCTTAGTGTGCCGATGTGGTCTGTACATGATCTTTGCGGTCTGTATCCTGCTTGGTTTTCTCTCAGTTTTCCGTCGATAGCGCTCCTCATTCTTTCTAACATTATTTTAGTGAGAATCTTGCTTACTACACATAGTAATGTGATTGGTCTCCAGTTTTCACATTTCTTTAGATTTCCTTTCTTTGGTAGTTTGATGATTATTCCTTGTAGCCAATCTCTAGGTATTCGTGCTTCTTCCCAGATTTTGTTCATTAGTATATGTAATATTTCTACTGACAGGTCTAGATGTGCTTTTATAAGTTCTGCAGTTATGTGATCTACGCCCGCCGCTTTGCCGTTCTTCAAAGTCATAATTGCTTGTCTTATTTCGTCTTTTGTAAAGTTTTCTTCGTTGATGTTTATTTTCTCTGCTGGTTCTCTTCTTGGTTCCAATGTTCCTTTTTCACTTGTTTTCTGTTTGTAGATTTCTTGAAAATGTTCAATACTTCTTTCTTGTATTTCTGATTGTGTTTTAAGTGTTTCGCCATTTTTCCCTTCTAGTCTTGCTGACGGTATATATTTTCTTCCTCCCAGTTCTTTCGTGATGTCGTACAGCTCTTTGATATTGTTTCTTCTTGCTGCTTCTTCAGCTTTACATGCTAGGTTCTTATGTATTGTCTTTTATCATTCTTTACTCCTTTCTTAACTTCAGCATGTTTTTTCTTGTATTCTGTTTGTAATACTTCTTTTTGTGCTTCGTTTGTTGTAGACAGTATTTTTAGTTTAATGTGTTTCCTTTCTTCTATTTTCCTTTTTGTCTCTCTACTTATCCATTTCTGGTCCTTTTATTTTTATATCCTACTACTGACGTGGCTGTGTTCTTTATAGCAGTTTTATATCTTTCCCATATGTTGTCTATACTTACTTAAGTGTTTAGGTCGCTTATATTTCAAATTTTTTCCTCTAAGGTATTCTGGTATCTTCAAAGCACATTTGGGTGCTCCAAATCGATGGTGAACTGCCAACCGGCAAACCGGCTGACTTAAACGAAACGAATCGAAAGCAAAATTGATTCGAATGATTATTCAAATAATCAATCGGTTATTAATATGATTCGAATGCAAATAATTCTGTTATGAAAATTGTCCGGTTATGCCCATCACTACTTTAGAGGCTGCCTGCCCTAGTGTAATTTAATAATAATACTAATAATAATATCACCCCTCGAGCAAAAATGTGATTTTATTTTTTTGTTGTTTTACGTCTGTTCTTTTATTAATTACACCATTTATAATGGTGCATAGAATACAAGGTGTAACGTTCCGCAGATGGATGCATTGTGGGCGGTGTTCTTTATAGCAGTTTTATATCTTTCCCATATGTTGTCTATACTTACTTAAGTGTTTTAGGTCGCTTATATTTCAAATTTTTTCCTCTAAGGTATTCTGGTATCTTCAAAGCACATTTGGGTGTTCCAAATCGATGGTGTTGTATTTCTTTCTTGTGTTTATGTGCGTGTGTAATCTGCTCTAATGCTTATTTTTAGTTTTGCTCTAACAACTCATGATCCGATGCGACGTCTGCTCCTCTCATTGCCCTCACATCCTTCAGGGAGTTCTTCCACTTTTTATCTATCATTATACAGAACAAGCACAAGAATGTAAGAGTAGGTTAGACGTGCTACTTGTATTAAGTAGAAATAATATGGCATATAAGGCATTGTACAATGAAACAAAAAAAGAATATGACAAAATTTTAGAATGTTCACGATCAAAAACTTATGAAGATAAAGTGCGTAATTCAGATAACAAAGCGAAAACAATGTGGTCAATTTGCAAAGAGATCACTGGAAAATCTGCCAATAAAACAGATTGTCAGATTAAGGGTGAACCAGATGATATTGCACGAGAGTATAATAAGTATTTAATAGATTCCATTATTCCAAATTTATTGACAATCATTAAAGATCAACCTTTTTCTTGTCAAATAGAGGAAAACAATAAATCTATGTTGTTAAACCGACAACATCAGAGGAAATTTTAAACATTATTAAAAACTTAAAAAATAAACACAGTCATGGGGAGGATAAAATACCACCAACAATTATAAAAACTTGTGCAAATGAGATAAAAGTGGTGCTCTCATACATTATTAATAATTCATTCAAATTTGGTATTTTTCCACAGCAATTAAAGTTGGCGGTCATAAAACCACTTTTTAAAGGAGCTGACCCAGAACTCATGCAAAATTATAGGCCTATAAGCTTACTACCCAGTTTTCAAAAATATTTGAAATAGCTATGTGCACAAGACTAATTCAGTTTGTAAATGAGTCGAAAATTTTCAATGATACTCAGCATGGCTATCTGAGAGGTAGATCTACACAGACGGCAGTCTTTCAATTTACTCAAACCATTTTAAATTTTATCGAAAACAATAAATTAGCATTGGGACTATTTATAGATCTGTCAAAAGCATATGATTGTCTAGATAGAAATTATCTGGTTACAAAATTAAACAAGTATGGAGTTAGAGGAATGCTATTCAATGGTTTGAATCATACCTCTCAGATCGCCAACCAAGAGTAGCAATAAGAAAGGATGGAAAAAATGTAAAGTCTACTGTTCAGAACAATACTGTAGGAGTTCCACAAGGGAGCATTGCTGGACCAATTCTCTTTATTCTGTTTATAAACGACCTGGATTTGGTGATTATTGATGCTTTTAGTGCAATAACAAATTTTGCAGATGATACAAACTTTGTTTTGGGTTATGAAAACACTCAAGAACTTATCAATGAAACCAAAACTTATTTTTAAGAGCCAAAAAGTGGTTTGAAAGCAATAAGTTAATTATGAATAAAGAAAAAACTAAAACTGTAATTTTTAGAACTAACCGATCTACAAAAGAGCTACCAAATAAAATAGAAATTGATGATGAAGAGATAGAAGTAGCGGGTTATACAAAGTTTTTGGGTATAATGGTTGATGAGTTCTTGAGATGGTCTCCTCATATAAATTACTTATCAAAAAAATTAAATAAAACCTGTTTTTCCATAAGAACTATTAGTAAATATATGAATGAGAAAACTTTGAAAATCTTATATCATGCGAATGTTGAATCAAATGTTAGATATGGAATAATATTTTGGGGATGTAGTTCAGCGATGGAAAAAATTTTTGTAATTCAAAAACGAATAATTAGAATAATTTATAAAATGGGTTTTAGAGATTCGTGTAGGGGGGTGTTCAAATCCAAAGGTCTACTAACAGTTTTTGGTATTTATATATTCGAATGCTTGATGTTCCTCTTTAGAAATAAGCAAACATTTGCAGAAAATAATACAAATCATAATTACAATACAAGAACGTTAAATATTTACTATCCGAAACATAGACTTAAGATGACAGAAAAAAATCCATCATATATGAGCATAAAATTTTTTAATAAACTGCCATACACTATACAAAGTGTGGAAAGTCAAAACTTATTTAAACTGAAAGTAAAACAACTGTTATTAATGCTAGAACCGTACTCGGTAAGTGAATATTTCGAAAGAGTGTAAATTTTTTTTTCCCTTATTTTATGACGTCATTTCATTTTGTGTTTTGTGATACTGCTGCAAGTATGTATTGTAAATGTATAATTTGAAATAAAGAAGTATTATTATTATTATTATATGGTCTATTTGGTTTCTATGTGTGTTTCCTGGCTTAGTCCATGTTATTTTGTGTATGTCTTTATGCCTAAATAGTGTCCCTCCTATTATTAGATTGTAGGTTGAACAAAATTCTATTAATCTTTCCCGTTGTTGTTTATAGTTCCTATTCCATATGGTCCCATTATATGTTCATTTCCTGTGTTGTCGCATCCTACTTTTGCATTCCAGTCGCCTATAAGAATCTTTATGTCCCGTCTATATTTTTTTTGTATGTTTTGGAACGTTGCTTGAATTTGTTCATAGAATTCGTCTTTGATGTTTTCGTCTTGGGTGTTTGTTGGTGCGTAAGCATTTACAACTATTATGTTTCTAAATTTAGCTTTAAATCGTCCCCATATGGGTAAAATCGTTTATTATGCTATAATTATTAACGACATAAGGCCGTTAGTAAGCATCTAACAAGCGAGGATAAATTTGTGGCCGTGGCCGTCAAGCCGATGTTAATGAATTTTTCCAAGCCATGGCCATGGCTGTTATGAGGAACTTTTCAGTCAGGCTGACAGCTTTGTTATTAACAAATAACAAGTAGGTGTTATAAAAAAGGTTTTTATTAGTTTACACACCTTCTGTTAAAAAAAAAACTAACTGCGGTTGAATCCACCGGGGCGTGACCACTAACGGAAGTTTAGGACGCGCGACTACACCCGGGTTAAGATTCATGTTGTTTAGATAGGTATTTCGCCATCATTATTTATATTAGTAAAGAAATTTAAAAAATTAACATCATGATCAGTTTATCTTCACATTCATATACAACTTTAAAATTTCAAATCACATCCTGAAGAAACAATGCTCATCCTTTTGTTTAAAAAACAACTATTTAACAAATATAACAATAGTTATTTGTACACCTATGCCGTGAAATGACTGTGTGGCATACCGAGGAAGTCGAGTCCGCCAAATTATTACGAAGGGAAACATTGCGCATAACATTTTTTGTGCAACCCTACTGCATATTATAATCAGAAACACACATAATTATGGCTGAAAAATTAGTTTTATACTATATAGTAACAGCTGCAAAAACAAATTTCACAGGCCAAATTATGTTTGTAAAAGTCGACGTTTCAGCACAGTTGCACAATAGTACATTGAGTATGTAGGACGAAAAGCGTAACATTCCTGTACAGCTGTGAATATTATTGGGCGAGGCGAATGCTGAATGGTCTGGGAATGTTGCTTTTTGTCCAAGATACATATATAGGCAGACCTCGCCATTCACAGCTTTGGGTTCGCTGATTTGATTTTATACGGGGCACTTTTGTGTTCCCTTTTCTTTGCCGTTCGCGGATTGCTGTGTTGTTCGCGAATGGGATTGCCAACTGTTTCAACTTTCACACACTAACGGCCGGTCTTATAAAGGCCACTAATCTGACGTTAACTTTAATTCGCTGTAAATAAACAAAAGCATATAAAAATTTGTTTGCTAATGAATAATATGTCATAAGCACTAACGTTTTGAGGCGCTTTTGTTTATTTTAACAGCGATTTAAAGTTAACGTCCGATTAGTGGCCTTTATAAGACCGGCAGTAAGTAAATAAAGCAGACTTATTACCAAATTGGACCTGAAATAAATTGTAAAATTATAACTTGAATAAACAAATGGACATTCGAGCTCTAAATTCAAGTGGCAGACTTATGTTACGTATGGAATTTTAGTTCAAGCTTTAGTGTCTTCTTAAGCTTTCTGCCGAAAATTCAATTGAGTTTAATTTTTAAAACATGGAAAACTATATCGTCAAAGCGTAAAGTTTCTGCTTCAGATTTGCCAGACAAAAACGCAGAAGTATTTTTTTTTGAGGTTCCATAGTATAAATAAATCTAGTTAATAGAACCTAACCCCGTTTTTATCATTTATTTGTTTACTTACGCATAGCGATTTTGCGCTTTGCGGCATTCTTCTGGAACGTAACCCTCGCGAACGGCGAGGTCTGCTTGTACTATTTTTCCGCCGATCAATACAATTTATCTGTTTACTGCCAATTGATCATCATCATCAATAATTACATTAGAAAATATTCCCTGCCTAGGACGGAAATATTATTCCTGTACAGTTTTATTGTAAATTACCTAGTGACAGCTGATGTATTGGAATGTTTGACTTTGCTCAACAAAATTTGATCAATAATGTGTCAATTCTAGTACGATTGACGAAAAAAATTATTATTATTTGTAGCGGTACATTATACACCAAAGGAGAGAAAAATGGCGTTCTCTCCTGCCACGTATACAGAATGCGGCAGGCAACTAGGACCATTGCAAAAGCAAAGAGAATATGCATGTGGCCGTCGTGGTGTTTAACAAACGAACAATCAATGTACGATAGTGGTAGGTCGTTAGGATAATTATAAATACAAGGTATATATTCGATTTTTCCCTATGGTCCTAGTAGCCTGCCGCATCTGTATACTATTTTTCCATGACTCAGAGTAGAAACACAAGAAACAAGTATTTTCATAAAGCACTACAGTCAACCGCAACATACATTTCCTATACAGTGAATTTATTTTATTGGTTAAGATAGCAGTTTCGTTTCTATGCCAGCATTTAATCATCCAGGTCACATCCATAATTACAAATGAAATCAATAGATTAAGAGCATTTATTTTACGAGTTAACATACGAATTTGAATTAGGTACTTGCTACTAAGAAAAAGTTTTTGATTTATCTTCTTACTGTTAATATTTTTTAAGTACATATTTTGAACACAAATTAATAAACATAATTAAGCGAATAAATAATCTTTTAATTTAATTAAGAAAGATGAGAAAGAAACATTTAAAATATTTTTAAAGATTAAATTTCGAACACTTGACCTGTAATGCAAGAAAATAACGTACTTAAATTAATTTAACAAATGTTCAAATATTTCGCCACTAACTTCGAGGCAATATCTTAAACGATTATAAAATTCATTTACAGCGTTAGTTATCTGTTCAGAAGTTATGGCTTGTGCTGCAATTCTAATTCTATTTTTTAACTGTTCAATGGTCATTTTGACACCAGTAAACACTTCACTTTACAAACCCCATAGAAAAAAATCATTTAGAGCTAGATCTGGAGATCTTACAGCCCAGTACATCTTCCTCGCGTCCTATTCAAAGTGGGAATACACGATTTAAATAATTTCGGACATTTTGCACGTAGTGAGGCGAAGCGCCATCCTGTTGAAGCCATACACCATCGATGTTCATTGCATTTAGTTCCGGGACTATCCGCTGCTGAAGATAACTTTCTCCAATGAGATTTCCGTCAATGAAGAACGGTCCTACAATACAATCTCCTACACCCTGCCCACACATTTACTTTTTGGGGTCGTTGAGTTCGAATAACATTGTATAGATGTAAATTTTCACGGCTCCACTACCTGCATCCTGTGATTTGAAATGTTCAAAATTCCAACTGGAGTAGGTTTGAGACGATCGGAAAATGGTGAAAATAAATCAGAAACTCTTCTTAAAACTTAAAAAAAGTGCTATACCAACTCACAAGTTGTATCTTTTCTTCAGTTGCACTATACATAACTGTTAGCTGTTTTTTGACAAGTAATAATTCGTATGTTAACTCTTAAAATAAACGCTTTATCTATATTGGTCTCATGGTCTGCTGAAATGTGACAATCATCACTTTATACGGCCTGAGCATTTTTTTGAAATCCATTGTTGTTTTCATTTCAGAGAAAATGCCAATTTTGGCACCACATACCCACGATAACATTTAAATGACAGCGACCGTCATGGTAAATACGTTTTTTTAAAATTATTCTACAAATTCAGTATCAGTAGAATAAGGAGCATTGTTTTGAATTTAATGTAAATATGAATGGTGTAATCTATTTACAGTGCCGTGTACGTATATCTTAGAGATTTATACAAAGAGTGTTTTTTAAGTAAGTACCATTTTGAAATTCCGCCGCTGCAGCTCTGCGGTCAGCATTTGGCGCATGCACGCTGTGTAACGCCACCTGTTGGCAAGTCGCAAACGCCATTGCAGAATAATTCGACCGTGTTTATGTTTGTTTGTGAGTATTTGAAATGCCTCCTCCGATTGAGAATGCCGTCGACTGTGAAATGCACACTGTGGCCCCTTTCAGACGAAACGACTTTTCGCCGTGCGCCGTGTACGGCACAGTGCCGTGCATTTTGAAGACTATTAATTCATATGGAGCCTTTCATACGAGACGGCCACGACTTAAGCCGTACACAGCCGCCGTGAACACCACGGCGTTTATCAAGCTCGGACACGGCGCCGTGCCGTACACGGCGTCTTGATATACATTGTGGTATATAGAGCCTTTCAGACGGAACGACTTTCCGCCGGTGAGATGGCGTCTCTCATATTGGTATTTTGTCTAATGAGTTGTTCTTGCACTTTATTCGAATGTTGCTATTAACATTCTAATGTAATTCAGTCATTCTCAGTCACTTATTACACAATACTGAAAAGTGAGATACGATTAGAAGCCTACATACGGGGTGTTTATAAATCGTAACATCGTTCATAATAACGATATCGAAGAAACTTCGTTTTGTTTTAAATACCAGTACGTAGCCTACAAATTGTAATCCAATTTAAACCATGACCTTTAATTTTTGCGTACTGATACACGACTTTGGTATTTTTAATGGAACACTCTGTACATTTTTAAATAATTTAAATTAGTGCTGTAGTAGTATACTTAAAATAAAATGTGGTAAGTTATTATTTTGTTTAAAAAAATGCCCAAATTAGTCCATGACACCCAAAATCACTAACAATCGAACAAGAAATGCAAAAGAAAGTTTACCTGGCTCTCCTCATGGACGAATTATCGCAGCACACGTACTAAAACAATTGAAAACTATGTTTTTTAAATAAAATAATTATGTTCGCATTATATTTAAAATAAAATAATTTTTTAAAGGCGAAATGAAATGGCGAATATGGATCATCGTTGGAAAGTTTTTTGTTGTAGTTTTCAACTGTTTAATGAAACTTATATTGTTTCATTTAAAAAACAAAGTTTTAAATGGTTTTAGTGCGTTTGACGCGATAATTCGGCCATGAGGAATATTTGGAGCCAAGTGGAGTTTCTTTTGTTTTCCTTGTTCGATGTTTAATAATTTTGTGTAAGTCATGGCCTACTTGAACTAAATATATTTGGAAATTTTTGGAGATTTTAAGTCAATTATTATGTCAAATTTAGCATGATTTATATTTGAGGAATAATACAAATCAATAAGTCGTAATCAATTTAATAGTAAAACGTTTCGCCAATAATATTGGCTTCATCAGTTATAAAAATTATGATAACATTTTGAAGAGATAAAGTAAATTAATGGATCATAAAGACATTATTAGTTACGTTGTTAAATATTTAATTGTTTGAAAATAATGTTGATAACTAAATTAATCATTACGACATTTTTATATTAAAATTATTGTATTAGTTATGACATAATTGAAGTAATTTTATATGTAAACTTTACGATATTGTAAAGGAACGTTATTAAATTAATAGCGTTCATAATGCAGGATGCAAGAGGAATGTGCGAAAAGTCGTGTGCTCTACGGCGCATCTTTGGAATGCACGGCACTGTGTCATATACGGCGCACGGCGAAAAGTCGTTTCGTCTGAAAGGGGCCTGTGATTCCGCTGAAATTCATCGTCAGATCAGTGAAGTGTATGGAGAAAACATTATAAGCAATGGGATGGTACGTAAATGGGCGGGAGCTTTTAAAGATAGCCATACTTAAGAGCTGATCGGATCATTTCGCTGGGAACAACTTGATCACCCTCCGTACAGCCCCGATCTAGTCCCAAGGGACTACCACGTGTTCCTGCATTTGAAGAAGCATCTGGGTGGTCGGCGTCATGACGTCGATTAAGATGTGAAAACAACCGTGTTGAAGTGGTTGTCTAATCATGCGGCAGATTTCTACAAGGATGGTATTCAAAAGCTGGTTGTATGATACGATAAGTGCTTTAATATTGGTGGGAATTATGTAGAAATAGTAATTTACGATACAAGTAACGTTATCAAGGTTTTTACATTACAAGAGAATAGTTTGAATGAACGAGCGACGTTAGGAGCGAGTTCTTTAAAATTCTCGAGTAATGTAGAAAGCGAATAACGTTACGTAAATCGTAACACGGTTTATTTTATCCTAAAATACTAATCTTGAAAAAATAGGAAAAATGGTTATTAATGACACAACAGCGAGTGGTGGTATCACTAGTAAAATAAAAACTCAATACTGTATTGGTGGTAGCACTGTCAGGTTATGTTAAATTTGAGATTTTCAGGTTAACTTTTGCGTCAGTTTGTGTCAAATAACAAACAAAACCTAACCTACTAACATCGAATTTGACATAGACTGACAATACATTTCAGTGCTGTCAACATGTGATTAATGCTAATAAAGTATCGTTATGTTATTTTTCTTAACAACACTAGTGTTGTTAAATGCATCTTAACGCAACTCGTTGCGAAGGAGTTATTGTCATAATAACATAATAGGATAAAATAAAGTATATTAAAGTACAGGCTTTCATGTAAAAATAAAATTGTTACGAAAATTCTACTTGTTTTACTTTTATTTCAAAACGGTACTTACTTAAAAAACGAATCTAAAACACGAGCACAGATAGTTGCACTTTTCGGCGAGTTATGAATACTCTTTTTTAGATGACCACTCAAAGTAAATTCTATTTTTAAGAATTGTTTTTATTTCGTTTGCAAAATTGATTGTTATATTATTATTGGTACAATTATAAAAAAATTAGAGCTTGTTGGAAGCAGAGCAACGAATAAAGCAAAACACGGTCTGCTGAATTGTGTGACAAACGTCAAAGTGACGTTTGTCACACAATTAAGCAGGCAGTCATTTGAATAACTTTGTGCCGTTACGATATGACTAGTAGGATATAATATCGTGCTAGTGTATGAAATTGTCAACTTTCGGTAGTAGGCTGCTGTCGCGATAATGTTACTTTCATATGTGGTTGTCTAAAATACTCTTATGTTAACATTGAAATAAATTCACTCTATTGTCCTTACATTGTTCTCTAGGGAAAAAAATTATTATTTCCGACACAATTTTTGTAACCTAAAAACTGATAGTACTTACAAGTTCTGCCATTGTTTTGCTGACATAGGGATGAAACTTCAGCTGACATTCATGCAACATCGAATTAATATCTAATGTGAGACGATTGCAAAGTCCATCGATGGTTACTTTTCTCATTGCCACTGAAATAATTTAATTGTTAGTAATGAGCCAAGTGTGAGCTACGAGTAGCTTAGGACTAGGAAAAAAAAAGTAATACCTTCGTTGTCCAAAGCTTTAAAGTAATCGCTGACCATACTTCGAACAACTTTTACTTTGTTTGGCTTGATGTTTTCCTCAGTGTTTGAGTTTGCTGTTTGTCGTACTCGTTTTGTTCTCGGCATGATGCCTGATTTAAAGTTTCCACTGAAATAAATTTTACAATTACTACATTTAACAATAATAATTTGAGTTATTTTATGGAAGAACTGAACTAACAATACATTATTTTCAAAGAAGTAATCGATATTTTTACTGTAATAAACAAGTAGATGTAAACACATATTGCCGTGATGTTACTGACATTTTAAACGAGTGTCTCCTTTAGTATTTCCTTCGGCTCGTCTGCACAATTGAACCGTTAGAAGTCGTTTACTAATAATAGCACCGCTACAATGTTAATTATTAAGAAAATAAGATTTTCACTGCCTAGAAAATAATACTAACATCGAGTGTTTGTTAGGAAATGTCTAGTATCTCAATTATCTAGTTGAGGTTAGTTTAAACATGATCGTTGGAGGTATTTTATATTTTATCCATAATATTTACAAACATAGACACATTGGCTTACCTTTATCTATATAATTTTAGAATTCTGAACTTTTTAAGCTAACAACCAACAAAACGATTACATGCAATTCAAATCTTTCCGTTACTGTCAGTCAGCAGCACCAACACAAATACAAAATAACTAAATTTACGGCGTTGCCACGTAATTCGTAACTACACCAGATTACCAATTTTTACCATTTCATCAAGACAACTCGTTTTTCCAGTATTTTAGCACTAAAATAGTACTTTATGTAAATAGTCCTCAAAGCAAGGCTTTAGGGGACGAGTCGTAATGTTTCTGGACGAGGCGAAGCGAAGCGCAGCCGAGTCCGTAATATGAAGATGAGTCCTCTAAAGCCATTTGAGGACGTGTTGCATACAACGTTTTTTTGTATTAGCTCTCCAAACATTATAATATGAAGTTTCAATCACCATTAACGCGGCATTATATTAGGAGGCCGAGCGAAAATGTATTTTTCGCTCCCCAAACTGGTTACTTTGGAAACTGTCTAGGATCCTCAAAATGGCCATTTAGAGGCCTTGTACTTAAAGTCGTCATGGCAACTAATGTTTGAGTCCGCTAAAATGTTGCCATGACGACTTTAAGTACAAGGCCTCTAAATGGCCATTTTGAGGATCCTAGACAGTTTCCAAAGTAACCAGTTTGGGGATCGAATACCAAAAAATAATGTAAAACACTCAATAATTGTATTTATCGGTAAAAATATTTTTTTATTAGAATTTGAATATAATTTTCAAACTCCTTTTCGTCCCCAACAGCAAATTTTAACAAGTAGAAGCTACCGGGTGACTATAAATGATTGAGATTTTTTTTCTTGAGTTGGCACTGTTTATGTTGGTGGCACTGTAAGTCTATGTCAAATTCAATGTTCGCAGGTTAGGTTTTGTGTCATTCTGTGTCAAAACTGACGCAAAACCTAACCTGCTAACCTCGGATTTGACATAGACTCTCAGTGTCACCAACATAAACAGTGCCAACATAAGAAAAAAAATCTCAATCATTTATAGTCACCCGATATTTATAATCAGTTCAGGAAACTCCCGTGACGTAAAAGTCACTATTAGTTGGTTAATATGAATTATCTTCTTATAATTCAATACAAGATTACTTACTAAAGTTATTAATAAATTATGTTTTTACGTTGTTTCACTAAAACTACGATTCATATTTATAAGTTTAGCAAAATTACAAATAATTTGTCATAACCTTACTTACCAGTTTGACGCTACTGACCGTTAAGTACAATCAACTGAAATAGTAGGTACTTAATAAGTATCAAGTACACTCAAAATTTTGCATTTGACACTGCAAATGTTACGGGAGTTTCCTAAATGGATTATAGTATATTATGCAATGAGCATTTAATGATAGCTATTAAGACACGAGTATGAGAATTACGATATGAGTCGTATTTTTTTATTTATCTACTCCGATGAGATAAGTAACTCATTACGTCACTCATTTGACACTATTTCAGTTAGGTAATGAAGCTCATTACACCACTCAGTTATGTAATGGTTTCATTACGCAACTGAGTTGTATAATGACTTCATTACCTAATTGAAATAGTGTCAAATGAATGACATAATGACATTTGCCTACTGAAATATTTTTGAAAATGACAGATGACATTTCTCTTAATGCACTTTTCTAAATTTTAGGCAGTCGTAGATAAAATTTTGTACAATACATGTGTGATAATCTGATAATGCATCATTAATATACTTGTGTGCTTACATAACTCGTGCTACGCACTCGTTTGTAACTTACACACACGTATATTTTCAGACGACCACTACGAAAAATGCCAAAAATGGCATGGCTTGGTGTTACTAAAAGTGACACATTCCACAGGTCACCTGAAAATGTCACGTGGGGCGTGCGTTTTCCGTCTTGTAACATTAGTGCGACATGGTCTCCCGTAGCAACTAAAATGGGCTAGAGCATCACGGCCAATTCGGCATAAAACAGTGCGCAAGTCGCGAAACAAGCCGGTTCAAAAATCTAGTAAGCTAATGTCACAGAAATAGTATGACAATTTAAGTTGATGTTTAAACAATAATTGTTTCATTTTGCGGTTAAAAGTGGTAAATTTGGTTTATATTATAAAGAATCAATAGTATATTTGTGGTCGTCGGAAAAGTATAGTGTATAACACGTGCTGATTGGATATTTCACACTTCTGCGAATGAGCCACTTGCCTTCGGCTCGTGGCTCAACTATCGCATTCGTGTGAAATATCCAACTTTCAGCACTAGTTAGACAATATACTATAATGATGCTGTTATCCCACTTGTATAGTAAATAACTATTATCGTATTTATCTTAATAACCATTGAACGTTGATTGATTGATTGATTGATTGATTAAAAGCAGGGATTTAGATGGGTTAGTAGTGAGCCCAGTTTTGCACTTCGACTCTATGGTCTTTTGTGCCCCCTGACCCTATTAAAATAGATCTGCACCTTCAACGAGTTGTATGATGTTTTTTACGAGATGCTCGTGTGTGAGAGCTGCTCCGTGTGGAGTTTGTCAGGTCATTTTGGTATTTTAAGTAGCCACCTAGGCTTTAGGGAAGCGTGCCCGTATGCTAAACCCTTTTAGTTACTTATTTGGCTCCATCGCCTAATTCTATAATAATGATTTTGCACATATTTGGCCCCAAACGCAGTATTTCTCGTCAGTTGGAGCACCCCTTTGCTGCTACTTTGGCAGCCGGGTGTTATCGCTAGCAAGAATTTCGAAACTTCTAGAAATCACTCCGTTGAGGCGCTTCGCCATTGGCTGTCTTTGATACCGGAATTAATTTGTTTTGTGGAGCGCATCGCCATTGGCTGCCGAGAGTCACGTGGCAAGGCCGTTTGGCTCACGCCACTGCAGGGGCCATAACACGGCTTGCTTGATGAGTTCAGCTCTGGCCGTTGATCGAAGGAGGTCGCGTGTGGTTGTGTGAGTGGCACGTCTTTGCGCCAAGGCGTGGGTGTGTGAAGGGCGTCTTGGGGCCAGTTCTGCGTTGGTGAGAAAGGGGGCTTTCCCTTTGCAACTCACTGTTTCGAGGATCTTTCTAGGCAGGACGAAGTAGGCCTCTTTGCCGCTATAGTGTGCTCTCAGGAGAGCGTCCTAACGCCGCCATCTTGGCGGATTCCAGCCCGTTTACCCCTAATGCCGTGTTTTGGCGATTGAGCTGCCACAGACTGCCGCCTTCTACCAACTGACTGCACGCCACTCTCATGGACCGTCTGCGGACTAAGGTATTTGTAATTGCAACCATTTAAACATAGTAACTGTCACTTGTGCGAGCGTTGGTGCTTTGTGCTCAACTTTATGTGGGCGGATGCATGCCCCTTGCTTGCTTGTCGCGGCTTTTAATGCCGGTTTGAGGCCACCATGCTGCAAGACGCTACTTTGGTAGCCTGCTAGTAAGTTCATGTGCGCGAGTTTCGCGTTTCATCGCCTAAATAGCTAAAGAACTCTGCGCCTATGATGTGGTGTTACGTTTGTGCTAATTTTTAATTCAGTAACGTTAGGTGCGCGAGCTTCGCTATATTGTACCGATTAATACCCAAATCGAATTAACGCCTCGCCGTGCTGAGCCTGGCGCGCCCTAATCTGTTCGAGTTTTTTTTGTTTATGTTTGCGAGGGCTTTGTGCTTTGCTTCCTAGGTGTTAACCGCAGGTCGGCGTCTGTTATCGAGCACTAACGCGCCCTTTTGCCGGAGCGCGTATTTCTAAACTGTACTCTAATATGTAAAGGGTCGAGCCCACTGCGGCCGGCCACCCATAGCGTGTTGTTCCTTAGCATAGCGCGTCCATCAGCTGGTGCTTAACGTAAGCAGTAACATAAGCTTGGCGGCACGATTTGGTGCCCAGATGTAATTAGCGATCAATAGACGCATATTTAGTTAAGGGACGTATTATTCCTATTCGACCTGTGCATGCTTTGTTTCAGATAGCGCCTTTTACAGTGTAAAGATTGGTGTACGGCGAGACGTGAGAGATCAGAGCGTGCAGGTAGGTCCAGTGATTGCGCAGTCTCGGCCAAAGAGTCCCAATATTACCATTCCAGTACGAAATTGTTATTTGAGCTTGCAGCTCATGAGAATTCTTATCGACGGAGTGTCTTGAATGCTTCGCTCCCGTTTAACCGCCCAGGCCCGGTTATTCGAGTTAAGACAGGCTTGGTGGAGCCCTCATAATTTTGACGTACCTTATATATATGCCTCAACACGCTTGCCCAGAACGTATCGTGTGACTCACGCCCGACTCCCTGAGCGTTCCAGCCGTGGCCCTTTAGCCTGTTTCTAGCAAATCTCAGGGCAAGTGTACCAGTTTTCCAGGACTGATTCCGTGGTGCGATGCTCACCTTGGGTGGGTGTCGTAAAGTTGTTTTAATACCGTAACAGGCTAATGTTGGCGCCCAACGTGGGGCCTTGTATGCTTGTTTTGGCACAGAACTGTCTGTAACCATTGTTGGTCAGTAGTAGGCTCGTTAAGCCATTCGTTGACCGCTTAGTTTTGGGATTTGTCCTTTTTAGTTTGTATTCGGTCTTTTCGCAAAGAATATGGACAGATAGTCCCGTTAAGCCATCGGCCGTGTGAAAGGTAGCAAACCACTTTTTTCCGATTTCTTCCGTCTTGACCGCCCACGATTTTGTTCGGATACCTGACGTGATTGACTTACCAAACACGCGCTAACGTTTCCCTTTTATACGACGTATAATATAAGTCGTTCCTTTTCCGTTTGTAAACATGGTGCTAAAGCTACATATTGAACGTCTGCTTCGCGCGGAAGCTGAATACGAGTTGAGAATCAGAGGCCGTGATGCTTCCGGTGCGGTTACCTTGTTGCGCTCCCGGTTACGCGACGTATTGAGAGAGGAGGGACGCGCAGATATGGATACGCGACCGACGTACCCGTATACATTCGAGGAGGATCTCACGGCCGTGACAACATTGATTAGCGAATTAGAGGAAAAGATCCAGATATATTTAGCTAACCCGACTAAAGAAGTAGCGGCTACGATCGAAACGAAATTTTATCACGGAATGAACCGTTTGACGAATAGTTTAGCTACAACTGAGGAAGAGCGAGCTCTCAAACAAAAAGCATTCGCGGAATTATCACTCATACGTTCAACCTACGAACTTAACCAGGTAAAGCTAGGGTCGTCTACGACTACGGCTGAGGAGGAAAGCGCCGTAACGCTGCCATCGACGTCCGGTGTCGCACCTATCATTACCGTCGCGACGACGACTACGACTACGACGGCGGCAACTATGTCGACTCCGAGTTTTGTTTCGCCGATGTCGCGTACGATCTCATTTAAGGCAACCCCTGTTTCGAAATTGAACATACAATTCTCAGGTGACCCGAAAGGTCTATCGGTCAACGCTTTCATTGAGCGTGTTAACTAACTCAGAGTGGCCAGAAACCTTACCGAAGAAGAGTTGTTTATGCAGGCCATCGATTTGTTTTCGGGCAACGCATTGCTATGGTATCGCGCGAATAAAGCGACCCCTAACACGTGGCAGCAGTTAGTCGATTTATTGCGTCTAGAGTTTCAACCTGCTAATTATGATGAACGGTTGTTGGACGAAATTAGACGTCGCACGCAAGGCCCTACTGAAAGTATGGGCATTTATATCGCTATCATGCGCACAATGTTTTCGCGCCTGACTGAAGCGATTCTCGAGGAGAGACAGTTGCGTATTTTGTTGCATAATATTTCACCATTATACCAAACCCAGTTGGGATTGACGGAAGTCCGGTCGATCGACGAGCTAGCGCTATACGGACGGAAGATCGAAGAACGGCGCTACGCCATTGAAACTTACGTGCCACCATCTAGAAAAAAGTCTGACTTAGAAACAGACTTGGCATATGTCGAGGTCGCGCCTGTCGCGGAAACGTGCCCAGTTGATGCTGTCGAAACGCGTGACGTTAATACTCTCGAGAGGAGGAACCGAGAATCGGCACCCAAGTCAAGCATGCGGTGTTGGAGCTGTAACGAACCAGGCCATAGAGCCAGTAGGTGTCCGCGACCCCGCGGCAAGAAATCCTGTTACCGTTGCGGCAGACCTGAAGTGACCGTAAACACTTGTCCTCGTTGTCGAGCAGGAGATAGGGGACAGGGAAACGACCCCGCGAGACGCTGAACAGTCGAGCAGTGTCCTCGCGCGTGTTTAGCAATTCGACTAAATTTATGAAGGGACTTATCGAGGAGCGCGAGACCAAATTTAAGAAAAATAAAGTCATTCTTGATTACGTATTAGAAAGGTCATCTGATGACCGTCGACCGCATGTGACCGTTGAAATTATGGGCTTTGAGTTGTTAGCTTTGTTGGACTCAGGAGCGAATCGAACAATCTTAGGAGCCAAGGGTTGGGACGTGTTGCGTACTGTAGGCCTGCGCGTAAATAAGAAGCTGAGACCCGTTTGTTCAGTGGCGAATGGACAGACCGTAACCAGCCTAGGTACCCTGCACTTACCTATCCGTTTAAATAACAGAGTGGTAGCTATCGATGTTTTAATAGTTCCGGAGGTTCCGCACACCCTAATCCTAGGTATAGACTCTTGGAAGTCAGTGGGAATAATCCCAGACGTGTTTCGAGGGGAGTGGGAATTCTGAAAACCCAGCTTAGCGGCCATTGATACTCCTACCGGTAATTTGCAGTCTATGTTCGACCTGAACTCGAATCAACGAACCCAATTAGACACTCTCGTAAACCGACATTTTACTATCGCTAAACCCGAACTCGGCTGCGCCAAGTACGTTTAACATAAAATCACTACTGAGGCGGCACCGATTAAACAAAGGTACTATCCGGTCTCTCCCGCGATGCAGGCGCATATCGATGCTGAGTTGGACAGTATGCTTAAATCAGGCGTGGTAGAACGTTCTCGTTCAGCCTGGTCGAGCCCGATTTTACTAGTTAAAAAGAAAGATGGAACCTATTGTTTCTGCGTTGACTTTCGTAAATTAAATAGCGTCACCGAGAAGAACGCCTACCCGATACCTTACGTGTCTTCGATTTTGGATCGCTTACGCGATGCCCGGTTCATGACGTCGCTTGATATCAAATCCGCGTACTGGCAAATTGAAATGGAAGAGAAATCTAAGGAACTAACGGCCTTTACAGTACCCGGGCGCGGTTTGTTTCAATTTACTCGCATGCCCTTTGGGCTCCATAACGCGTCAGCGACTTGGCAACGTTTCGTCGACCATGTGTTGGGTCCCGAATTGGAACCTTACGTCTTTGTCTATTTAGATGACGTGATTATTTGTACCCCGACTTTCGAAAAACACGTCGAGATTCTAGACGAAGTATTGCAGCGACTGAACGACGCTGGTTTAACACTGGGACGTGATAAATGTCATTTTTTCCAACCGGAATTACGATACCTGGGCTATGTCGTCAACGCCCAAGGACTTTTAGTCGACCCCGATAAAGTTTCGGCGATTCTTAACTTGCCGCGACCTAGAAACGTTTCAGAAATACGGCGAGTAGTCGGCATGGCATCGTGGTACCGGCGTTTCATACCAAATTTTTCAGCCATTATTGCTCCGCTGACGTCGTTATTGAAAAAGTTTCAGAAATTTGAGTGGACCGAGTCATGCGAAGTCGCATTTACAACCATCAAAAATTGCCTAGTTTCGGCACCCATTTTGTCGTGTCCCGATTTTTCTCTCCCGTTTATCGTACAGACGGTCGCTTCCAATGTGGGTATCGGCGCCGTGCTGACTCAGACCGTTGATGGCCAAGAACAGGTCACCTGTTACAATAGTCGGACTCTTACGAAGTCTGAGCGTAATTTTTCGGTTACGGAACGCGAATGTTTGGCCGTCCTTTGGGCCATAGAGAAGTTCCGTCCGTATTTAGAAGGCACTCACTTCACAGTCATTACTGACCATCATTCACTTATCTGGCTAAATAATCTTAAGGAACCCACCGGGAGACTCGCCCGTTGGGCTGTTCGTATCCAACAATACGACTTTACGATCAAACACCGGAAGGGAAAAGACCACGTTGTCCCGGATGCGCTATCCCGCGCTATACCCGAGATAGATGTAGTCTCAGTCGTCAATTCTGGAGAACCCGAGGCCGGCGTTCGGACGCCGAGTGACAGTCGGACTGACCGTTGGTATAGGCGCATGTGTACGCGCGTCGTGGAAAAACCGTTCAAGTATTCGGCGTGGAAACTATCGCGAGGGAAATTGTTTAAACATGTTAACGTAAAATACCCCGAATTTGACGAATGCACGAGTTGGAAAGAGGTGGTTCCGAAGCCTCAACGTACCGAGATTCTTCGCAAAAACCATGATGAACCTACCGCAGGCCATTTAGGCATTTATAAGACCTACGGCCGTATTGCTCAGCAGTATTACTGGCCTAAACTTAAGGTGGATGTTACCCGTTACGTTAACCGTTGCGCGACGTGCCTAGCGCAGAAACCCGAGCAAAAACGCCCGGCCGGCTTGATGTGTCGTCACCCCGTGGTGGATAAGCCGTGGCAAATGATATCTATCGACATTCTAGGGCCGTTGCCCCGTTCAAAGAAAGGCTACGTGTATATTCTGTCCGTGGCTGACTACTTTACTAAATTTACCCTTTTTTTCCCGTTGCGTACCGCCACCGCGACAGCGGTGACCCAGAGAATTGAGAACGACGTTTTCTTGCTCTTTGGAGCACCTCAGTACGTCTTGGTTGACAACGGCGTACAGTTTCGCAGTAGAGAATTCCGACAACTTACCGATACGTATAAATCACGAATTATCTTTAACGCACATTACCATGCGCAGGCCAACCCCGTAGAACGCGTTAATCGAGTATTAAAAACTATGCTAGCGTCGTACGTGAAAGACAACCACCGGGAGTGGGATAAATATTTGTCGAAAGTCGCTTGCGCAGTGCGTACCGCAGTACACGAAGTCACCGGCATGACCTCATATTTTGCCAATTTCGGCAGAGAGATACAGTTAGAGGGGACGCGCTCCAATAACCCCGAGGAGGTAGATGTTTCGGAACAAATACGAGTAGAGAGTCGCGAAGACTTGTTACGACGGACTCCCGCGTTAAGGTCGGTATACGAAGACATAGTCAAAAGACGTGGCGTACAAAGCCTCCAAGGCGACATACGATTTGCGACGTCGCCCGGCTCAGTTCGCCGTTGGCGATACCGTCTGCCGACGAAATTACGTACTTTCCGATGCGGCGAAATATTTTAACGCCAAGTTGGCTCCGAAATTTGTAGGGCCGTCTGACGAGACCGGTGCCCCGAAGGCACGTGGCACGCGAAAGACCTAAAACCCAATCCCACGAACATTTAGTCTTCTAGCGCCCGTTTTCCTTACCCCCCCTTTTTTTTTGGTAGTCCTTGACGGCCATACTGCCGGCTTAGAGCCGTATCTTCAGTAATACCTGCCTTTCCGCGAGCTTCCTTGTTGTGGGAACCCCACAATGCGCCGATCCCGTGACGCGCAACGTGCCCTTTTCATGTGGCTCGTGGGACAGGTTGCGAGGGACTTATCCCTTACCCCCCCCCCCCCCCCCGACAAATTCACCCCCCCATGTTTTTTTGGAATGGTTGGTTGGAAGTGTGCATGGGAGTAAGACGTTCTATTGACCCGATTTTGACGAGCGCTAACCGCGCGTTTTTTTTAACGGTTTCAATTTGGAACCCCAAACCCTCCTTCTCTATGTTCTATTTTTACCTTTCTTTTCCCCTTATCATTACTATCTACCGTGTCCCGGCGACAACTACCCAACCCCTTTGTTCTCTTTCTTTTCCACCTTCCAAAACCGCACTGTTAGGCGACCGTCATGGACCCGGTGTTAAGGTCCAGTCGGCGTTTCGTGGTCGTCGCCGCAGTGCGTGCCACACCCGTTTCGCGTCTGGTCGGTTACCTTTTTTTTTTTTTTTTTTGGGTCGTTTTGGTGGTCGATTATCGACGTGGTTTCGTTAACCGTTGTTGTGGCACTCCTATTTTGGGAGGGGCAGTCGAGCCGGATCGGCAAGACTGTTCCCAGTCTGCCTAGTCTTAGCCCGTTTGGTTCCCCGAGGGAGCCAGACACAAACCGTTTTGTGGACCCCTGGCGGGGTACCACTCCTTTGGGACAGCTAGTTTTTTTTGTCGCCCGTCTTCCGTGGTCCGGGGAGTGAGTGCTAGCCATCAGCGAACCGCCAAGTCCTACCCAATTTTCGTATTTCCACTGGCGTATCCAGTCTTTCTTCTTCCTCTTCTCTCTTCCCTCCTGTCGTACCCTATCTGGTGGCCAGTGTGCGTAATTCTTTTGGGGGTACAGCTATCGTATCAGCGGTTCCGGTCGTTTGAGTTCTCGTGGAGCCGCAGCCAAAATGCCCCGTTGATTTTAAGAGACTTCGGGGAACTCTCTTTCAAGTAAGGGGAGTGTCAGGTCATTTTGGTATTTTAAGTAGCCACCTAGGCTTTAGGGCAGCGTTCCCGTATGCTAAACCCTTTTAGTTACTTATTTGGCTTCATCGCCTAATTCTATAATAATGATTTTGCACATATTTGGCCCCAAACGCAGTATTTCTCGTCAGTTGGAGCACCCCTTTGCTACTACTTTGGCAGCCGGGTGTTATCGCTCGCAAGAATTCCGAAACTTCTAGAAATCACTCCGTTGAGGCGCTTCGCCATTGGCTGTCTTTGATACCGGAATTAATTTGTTTTGTGGAGCGCATCGCCATTGGCTGCCGAGAGTCACGTGGCAAAGCCGTTTGGCTCACGCCACTGCAGGGGCCATAACACGGCTTGCTTGAGGAGTTCAGCTCTGGCCGTTGATCGAAGGAGGTCGCGTGTGGTTGTGTGAGTGGCACGTCTTTGCGCCAAGGCGTGGGTGTGTGAAGGGCTTCTTGGGGCCAGTTCTGCGTTGGTGAGAAAGGGGGCTTTCCCTTTGCAACTCGCTGTTTCGAGGATCTTTCTAGGCAGGACGAAGTAGGCCTCTTTGCCGCTATAGTGTGCTCTCAGGAGAGCGTCCTAACGCCGCCATCTTAGCGGATTCCAGCCCGTTTACCCCTAATGCCGTGTTTTGGCGATTGAGCTGCCACAGACTGCCGCCTTCTACCAACTGACTGCACGCCACTCTCATGGACCGTCTGCGGACTAAGGTATTTGTAATTGCAACCATTTAAACATAGTAACTGTCACTTGTGCGAGCGTTGGTGCTTTGTGCTCAACTTTATGTGGGCGGATGCATGCCCCTTGCTTGCTTGTCGCGGCTTTTAATGCCGGTTTGAGGCCACCATGCTGCAAGACACTACTTTGGTAGCCTGCTAGTAAGTTCATGTACGCGAGTTTCGCGTTTCATCGCCTAAATAGCTAAAGAACTCTGCGCCTATGATGTGGTGTTACGTTTGTGCTAATTTTTAATTCAGTAACGTTAGGTGCGCGAGCTTCGCTATATTGTACCGATTAATACCCAAATAGAATTAACGCCTCGCCGTGCTGAGCCTGGCGCGCCCTAATCTGTTTTTTTTGTTTATGTTTGCGAGGGCTTTGTGCTTTGCTTCCTAGGTGTTAACCGCAGGTCGGCGTCTGTTATCGCGCACTAACGCGCCCTTTTGCCGGAGCGGGTATTTCTAAACTGTACTCTAATATGTAAAGGGTCGAGCCCACTGCGGCCGGCCACCCATAGCGTGTTGTTCATTAGCATAGCGCGTCCATCAGCTGGTGCTTAACGTAAGCAGTAACATAAGCTTGGCGGCACGATTTGGTGCCCAGATGTAATTAGCGATCAATAGACGCATATTTAGTTAAGGGACGTATTATTCCTATTCGACCTGTGCATGCTTTGTTTCAGATAGCGCCTTTTACAGTGTAAAGATTGGTGTACGGCGAGACGTGAGAGATCAGAGCGTGCAGGTAGGTCCAGTGATTGCGCAGTCTCGGCCAAAGAGTCCCTATTACCATTCCAGTACGAAATTGTTATTTGAGCTTGCAGCTCATGAGAATTCTTATCGACGGAGTGTCTTGAATGCTTCGCTCCCGTTTAACCGCCCAGGCCCGGTTATTCGAGTTAAGACAGGCTTGGTGGCGCCCTCATAATTTTGACGTACCTTATATATATGCCTCAACACGCTTGCCCAGAACGTATCGTGTGACTCACGCCCGACTCCCTGAGCGTTCCAGCCTTGGCCCTTTAGCCTGTTTCTAGCAAATCTCAGGGCAAGTGTACCAGTTTTCCAGGACTGATTCCGTGGTGCGATGCTCACCTTGGGTGGGTGTCGTAAAGTTGTTTTAATACCGTAACAAGTTCCCCCGAAAAGTTGCTGTTTTTTGCGGAGTAACGCTGGACAGTCGAAGATTATGTGTGAGGCTGTCTCCTCCTCTTCCTGACATAATCTACAGAGTATATCCCCTCTGTATATGCCTATTTTGTGTAGGTGTTTTCTCAGGTGGCAGTGTCCTGTGACTAGTCCTACCAGCCGTCTGATCTGAGTTCGTCCTAGATGGAGGACGTCAGTTGTTAGTCTGCGAGAAGGCGTTCTAATTATTTCCTTCCCCAGTGTTTGTCCCTGTGTGGCATCCCAGCGAGAAGCGTGTTGTCTAGCGGTCCATTTTTCTATCGCTGTTCGGATGCTTTGTTTGGGTATACCAAATACAGGTTCTGGGCCTATAAATGGGGTAGATGCACCAGCTTTTGCGAGGGCGTCTGCCGCTTCGTTTCCCTCTATCCCTGTGTACCCTGGCACCCAAATGAGCTGAACAGTGTTCTTTTCAGATAGGAGTGTCAGGTGATTTAAGCATTCTCTTGTTAGCACAGAGCTTACACGAGGTGATTCAAGCGCTTTCAATGCCGCTTGACTGTCAGAAAGTATGCTTATGCGTTGTTGGGAATACCGCGTTTTGCATTTTCTTGGACGCATTACATTATAGCAAAGATTTCAGCTTGAAAGACTGTGGCTTTGGTCCCAAGAGATACACTAATGTCCTCTTTTAGTCTTACGCCATGTATTCCAGCACCCGTGCCCTCTGCTGTTCGGGATCCATCTGTGTACCAGACTAGCCCATTTAGCAGGTGGGTTGAGGTTTCTTGGGTCCAGTCATTGCGATCGTACCTCACAGTGAAAGGTTTGTCAAAGGAATACTCTGGAAGGCTGTAGTCTGAGCCCATTTTTAAGATGGGGTTACCTTCGCCCACTTCCTGTATCCGTTTGTGTCCGCACCGTTCCTGGTTGGTGTTCCAGTTTCCGGTGGTTTTCATTCTGTATGCTCCAATCTGGGCTTCCCCTTTTAGATATATGTCTAGAGGTGTTAGTCTCAAGAGAGCTTCCATAGATGCTGTTGGAGTGCTGTTCATAACTCCACAGATGCACAAACAAGCCAGTCTCTGTATCCTGGATAGTTTTTTAATTACTGTTTTTTGTTCTACCTTTGGCCACCATACCAAGGTGCCATAGGATATCACGGGTCTGACTACTGTTATGTAGTACCAATGAACCATCATTGGTTTCAGTCCCCATGTTTTACCAAACATGCGTCTACCCATCATGAGTGCCATTTTTGCTTTGTTTGCTATTTTATCTAGGTGTGCATTCCAGTTTAGTTTTGCATCTAGGGTAATACCCAGATATTTAACTTCCTGGCTAACCTGAATTCTTTCACCAAAGATTGTAAGGTTGTTGAAGGCCTCTACATTTCTTTTCTTAGTGAAAGGTATTATAGATGTTTTGCTAGGGTTTACCTTGAGGTTTTCCCTATTGCATCATCCCTGAGTGATATTCAGTGCCCTTTGCATGAGGGCCGCAATAATGGTTGGATACTTGCCCCTTATGAGAATGACTATGTCATCTGCATAACCTTGGGTGTAGAACCCTTCATCATTGAGTGTCTGCAGGAGATCGTTTACTACCATGTTCCAAAGTAGTGGGGATAGAACACCCCCTTGTGGACAACCTCTGGCAGCACGTGCCTTGAGGGATTCTTCTCCCAAATCGGCCTGTATCTGGCGTCCCTCTAACATGGTTTTTATTCATCTGTTTGTGATGTCGTCAACGCCATGTCTTAGGGTTGCAGTCATTATTGATTCAAAGGAGGTATTATCAAATGCTCCCTCTATGTCCAGGAAAGCAGCTAGGGCTACTTCCTTGTTGGTTATCGACACTTCTACCCTACTGAGTAGATTGTGAAGTGCCGATTCGCATGATTTTCTTGGTTGATATGCATATTGGCTACGATGTAAGGGATTGTCTTTCAAGACCCCATCTCGTATGTGCCTGTCTACCAGTTTTTCCATAGTCTTTAGACAGAAAGACATTAAGCTAATCGGTCTATATGCCTTTGGCAGGGTGTACGATGCTCGCCCTGGTTTGGGAATGAAGACGACTTTGATCGGTCTCCACGCCAGTGGCAAGTAGTTTCCCGCTAGGCATAGGCGAAAGATCTTAATTAGGATCGGTACCAGAAGGTCTATTCCCCGCTGCAGTAGAGCGGGGAAGATTCCATCTGGTCCGGGTGATTTATAAGGTGAGAAGAATTTTACAGCCCACTGCACCTTGCTATGACTGATCACTTCCCTAGCTACCTACCTTCCACTCGTCTCTCGCGGGCCTCTTTGAGAAATTGCTAGGGACTGGCTGTGATGTTATATTAGCCTAATCAGCCATCAGTGCTCCTGGAAAGTGTGCTTGAATTAGCATTTCCAGGGTTTCCCTTTCACTGGTTGTGTATTCCTGTGTCGGTTTTAGCATGTTCCCGACTGGATTTAAAGGGTCTTTTGACAGAACTTTGTGGAGGCGAGCTGTTTCTGTGGTGTTTTCAATGTCCCCACAGAAGCTCCACCATGAGTCTGTTTTTGCTTTTCTCATAGCTTTATTGTATTCGGTTAGAGCCTGGGCATGTTGGCCCCACTCTCCGGTCCTTTTTGCTCTGTTAAAGAGTTTTCGTGCTCTTTTCCTCCGGTTGGCCAGGTGTTCATTCCACCATATGACTTTCCTGTTGGTCTGTCTCTTTCTTAATGGACAGTTGTTTTCATATGAGGTTAGTATGGCGTCATTCATTTGGTCCACAATTATCTCAATGTCTGCTGGCGTATGGATATGGGTTTTAACATCGGATAACTTGCTAAGAAGTTCCTCCCTGTATGCAGCCCAATCAGTTTTCCTGGGATTTCGATAGGATAATTGTTGCCTTTTCAAAATCTGCCAGGAGGTACTCAATGTGTCTGTGATCAGACAGTGATGGTTCGTTAGATACGCGCCATTGTATTACTCTGTCTTGCAGTCCAGCCGTGGCCAGAGTTATGTCAATGACTTCTTGCCGACGTCGAGTTACAAAAGTGGGCTCACTACCTCGGTTAAGTATTTGTAAGTTATTACTTACCAAATATTCCAGGAGATCGGTTCCTCTCTGGTTTGTGTCCGTGTTGCCCCATGCAGTGTTGTGCGCATTTGCATCGCAGCCTGCTAAGAACTTGAGGCGGTTGGCCTCGCAGAACGTTGCAGTTTCCATCAACTCTGTGCTTGGTGGAGGATTGATGGCATCGTAGGGAAGGTATACGGAGGATATCACTACCTGCCTCTCGTTGCCCTCCCTGATTTATTTCAGTTTAATGGTTGTTAGATCCCTAAAACATAAGTTGTACAGAGCCATGTATTTTACCCCCCTTCTTACATAAATACATGTCCTGGGTATATCAGAGGATTTATCGTATATTAACTCACCTCTGGCTTGTCCGAGTCCCATTATTTGGCCCCTTACTATCCATGGTTCTTGGATGAGGGCCACATCAATGTCCTCGGTTTGTAACCGGCTGCATAATACAGCCGTGGCTCCCCTACCGTGTTGGAGGTTTACTTGCAGTAGCCTCAGGACACTTGCTGGTGCTGGCGCCATCTTGTCCGTCAGGGGTAGGTGCAGATAGACATCTGAACGTTGCTCTACCTAAGCCTAGACATGGCTTCATGTTCAGGTTACGGAGAGTGGTTAGGGATGTCTCGTCGATCAACATGATCAGTGTCCTGCCTTTAGGCTCCGATACACTGTTGATGACTAGCCAGTCCTCTGTCTTCAGCCCCTTGTTCTGGGTCTTAAGGAGATCAAGGATATCCTTTTGCGGTTTGGTACTAAAGGGTTTGGGAGCCCACATAAGTACTTTGGCCGCATTCAGGATCTCCTTGGCTGGTCCTACTCTGAGCCTAGTTCCCTCCCACAGCTGGAGGTTTGGAGTCGTGGTTGTCAGCCATGACTTCGTTTCCTCGCTCTTGCAGGAGAGGATAACTGCACCTTTATCAAAGTAGCAGCTGTTGAACTGTGGTCCTGTTCCTTTCCCTCCGGGTTGAATTTGTCCCAACAGTGCGGACTGAACTTCTTCGGCTTGCTCCTCCGTCAGGCGTGTCTCTGGGAGTCCTGAGGAGCTATAGCCATTTTTAATCCTTTAAGGGCTTCCTTAAAGGTTTCTTTCCTTACTGCATTATCATCAGTGCAGGACTTTTTTGCAGTTGTCGCGGTGTGGGAGTTTGGTGTGCTCCTGTCGGACCTCTGCCTCTTTTTAGAAGGTGTAGTAGCCGGTACGCCTAAGACGCCAGCTATTTCTCCTTTCTTAGAAGGTGTAGTAGCCGGTACGCCTGAGCCGCCAGCTGTTTCACCTTTCTTAACACTGCCGGTGGGAGCGTGTGACCTCCCGTCACGGTTTGTGTTAGGTTTTTTGGGGTTCTTCCTCCTATGGCGTATGGGTTCGCCAAGAGCTTTGGCCCTCTCGATTGCGGCTTTCCGTCTCTGTGCTCCAGAAAGCCGTTGCAGTGACACCTTTTCGATTTTGGAGGTTAGGGTATCAGCCTCCGAATCGACGGTGGTTCCCTCCTCAGTTATGGTTTTTTCAGCCACATCTGATTTGGGTGATTTCAGCAGGGCTTCTTCATCCCCGCTGGAAAGGTTAGGTAATATGTCTTCGTTATCCATATTGTTCCCACGAGTATGGGGGAAAGGGTTTCGACACGCACGGAGCCCCCTGCATGCGTGAAGGGCTAAATACAACGGGGTGCGCCAGGTGCCCCGAGGTTGGTCGCTAGGGACCAGGTTGCCTCCTGGCCATGCATCCCTTCGGCGCGCACCGTAGGTACCTTGGGATTAGGGGGGTTTTTATAGTGGGGCCCCATCCACACGAACCAGGCGGTTAATCCCAGTTCCCCGTGCCCCAGGTTGACACTACCCTGAGCGCCGAAGGCCACTCAGGGGTCGTTGCATCAAACACTGGTGGTTTACGGTATGCGAGTTGGTCTGCGACAGCTGTGCTGCTAACCAGTCATTCCCGTAAAGGGTCGTGGCCGTTCCCCTATCCGCCACCTGGTGACGCACCCGGTCGGCGCTCAACCGACATGGCAATTAAGCCATGCTCTCGGGTCCATTGAACGTTAGTTGTATAGTTGTATTAGTATATTACATACCGAGGTGGGAAGTGTTTGATTACTGTCGAGAGATTAGGTAGTTTACCGGGACGCGTAGCGTCGAGGTTAACTTTATCTCGAGACAGGGATGAAACTTTCCACCGTGGTATGTATACTATTTTATTTGCAATCATCTAATTTTAAAAATAACTACAATATTGAATTCTGAATAATAGATCTAGCTAATATTTTTGTTACCATGAAAACAACCCACTCAATGTTTTGTTACCATGGAAACACCCCACTCTTCAGGTATGTAATATTTATCGGGGTATGTAATAATTTCCTGGCTAGTTTCAAGTAATCATCTAGTTCCCAGCTGTTATGTCATGAAATTGACACATTACAATGTGATTGCGAATTAAAATAATTTTATCTACGACCACTACTAAAAGTAGGCCTTTTAGCGCTAGCTTGTTTCACTAAAAGTGACGTTTTATAGTTTAGCGTGGTTAAAGAAATCAGCTGTTTACTTTTAGCCCATGTGCTAAAAGTGAAGTGAGTTTATAAAATTACAATTTCGAACAGGAAGTAAAGTTGTAAGGTTATTCCAGTTGCTTCTTGCGTTACAGGTAAAGTGTTTTTGAAATAATTAAAGCGTTATGTAATGAATACAGTCAGATGTGGAGTATTAATAATTACATTTTGTAACTGACCTTGACAGTATATACTGGCTTCGCAAACATTCGCCCGAGCGGCATGGCTACTGTTTCTTATGACAAATTAGAAGTGTCGCAGATGCAAACCTTTATTAAATCGATATTTATGGATTAATAACAGTAAAATTAAGGTCGCAGATAAAATATTGTATGCAACGAGTACTAAAAGTCGTTTATGCACGAGACATGTTATAATTTTCATGCCTCGTGCATAAACGTCGACTTTTAGCACTTGTTGCATAAATAGCTATCTACGACCACTACTAAAAATAGGCTTTTTAGCGCTGGTTTTTTTCACTAAAAGTGACGTTTTATAATTTAGCGTGTTAAAAGTGAAATCAGCTGTTTACTTTTAGCCCATGTCCCAAAAGTAAACAGCTGGTGTGGAATTTACAATTTCGAACTGGAAGTAAGGTTGTAAAGTTATTCTAGTTACTTCTTGCGTTAGAGGTAAAGTGTTTATTTAAAATAATTAAGGCATTATGTATTAAATAAAGTAAACTGTGTACATTTATAATTACCTTTGATAACTGACTTTGACATCTACTGGCTCCAGAAACATTCACCTGCGCATAAAGGCCATCTCTTTATTATGACATAAATTATAACTGTCATAAATGAAAACCTTTGTTAAATTGCCATTTATGGATTAATAACAGTAAATTTAAGGCCGTAGAAAAAATATTGTGTGCAAACTCGTGCTAAAAGTGTTATTGCACACGACATGTTATGAAACTCAGCCTTCGGCTTCGTTTAATAATTTTCATGTCTCGTGCATAAACCGCCACTTTTAGCACTTATTGCACAAATAGCTATTTTCTACGACCACTACTAAAAGTAGGCCTTTTAGGGCTAGCGTTTTTCACTAAAATTGACTTTTTATAATTTAGCGTGTTAAAAGTGAAATCAGCTGTTTACTTTTAGACCATGTGCTAAAAGTGAAGTGAGGTTATAAAACTACAATTTCGAACTGGAAGTGAGGTTGTAAAGTTATTCTAGTTACTTCTTGCGTTAAAGGTAACGTGTTTTTTAGATAATTAAAGCGTCACGGAGTATATTATTCTAAATAAATACTACTAGGTACAGATCGCACGACGAGAATTTGTCTGAAGGTCGGCTGTGCACACGTTTATTTTGAAATTTCTCAAACGCGGTAAACAGCTGGTACCAGTGACGTTGCAAGGAACTTTAGATTTCCGTTACAAAATTAGTTCCAAAAT